>JANVCC010000011.1:11557188-11615204 GCA_025345505.1 Todiramphus chloris collaris
TTTTTTTTTTTTTTTTTTTTTTTTTTTTTTTTTTTTTTTCTGCATTCTCCTCTTGTTTTTTTTTTTTTTTTTTTTTAATTCTTCATAGTTTGGTTTCAGTTTTCTTCATTGTTTTCCCACATGCATACAGTCTTCCTTCCTTCATCTTCCTTCCAGAGCTGATTTCCTCTGATACTGAGAGCCCTGTTTGTAGCACACCCTTTTCCACAGACGAGTGATACTGGACCATCCTTTCTTAAAGTCACTGATTTGAGTTACTGGGAAAGTACATTTAACATTACTTATCCAGAAGGACTGGTTAAGTGATCTGCTTGTGTGCCTGCTTTTGTCCATCACATTTCATTGACTAGAAATGTGTAGAGGGAGACCTACTTTTCCCTTTCCTTTCCTCTCTAAATGCAGCAATTGCAGCAAGAATATAATGACTTTTTAATGGGATATGTTGTTGTTGTCATTGTTTAGATAACTAGTGCCACACTGGGGTGAAAGAAACGGCCCAGGGTTTGGTTGCTTTTGTTGGTTTTCTTTTTTTCTGCAATTGACAAACTCAGAACAATATTGTACATTCACAACATGAGAAAAAGCAAATAATAAATACAATCAGTGCAAATGATTAATGTTCTTCATTGAGAGTTAACAATGACTTCTCCACAGGACAAGAGCTCGAAAGAAGCACTGTGTAACAGATGTTAATGTGCATTGAGTACATGAGGGGAATGAATGCACCTAGGATATCCTATGACACTGAGATTCAGAACTTCTTAAGCCAGAGCTGCCAAAACTACAGCACGTGGAGTGAGTGCTCTTCAGAGAAACACGATTCCTGTCAGCATCAGCATTTTTCACTTTCAAAAGGTTGAAATTTCACAAAACTCACAAATGCTTGAGTCTGTCACACTGCTCAGCTATGACATGCCCATCAAGACAAAAATTGCTGCAGAAGTTCTGCACAGCAGAGTAGTCACAAACAGTACTTGACTGCATCATTACAAGTGGTGCTGTGCAGGACTTCCAGAAAGCCACTGGGTTTAAAATGCTGCTGAATGTTACTGTGACACTTGCAAAACAGGATTGAAATTTACAGTTGATCAAGGATGGCATTTTAGGAACAATGAGCTCTTTCAGCCTGGAAGTAATTAATTGAGATACGATAGCCATGAATATCATTCTACTGTTTGAGGCCTCAGAGAACAATTTAAATGGTGGCAAACCCACAGGAGTACGTAACGCTCCCTTCCTGTCCCAAATTATTTCCATCATTTCTTTTCCCCTTCTCTCATCTTACAAACCTGATATAGGCTCTGCTGTTACTGGAGTAAAATGCTACCCTGCAGTGCTTATTTGAACTGGAGCAGCAAGACATATGACACTTTATAAAGTGCCCTAAAAGGGTGTTAGAGGTTTCAGGGGTCTGTTACAAGAGCAGATCAGAAGAAGCTTCCAAAGAGCTGTTTAAGTTTGTATTTTTAAATACATTGCAATAGGAATAATCTCTGTTTTTCACAGCCCTCTTACACTGACCTATGAACTGGGCAAATACAGAGGAGTAGTCTTACACCAGCATGGGCAGTTACCTCCCAAAGTACTTACAGGACTCAGCTTTATGATCCATGAAATTCATAAAGCCCCAAGGAAAGGTTGTGTCCACAGAGAATTTCAGCTGACCTAGAAGCTGTTTATCAACTTATTCATCCTTTTGGATTCACATAGACACAGGAATAAAGGATGGCTCAAATAAGAGAAATTGCTAAAGAGTTATAGTTTTATTGGACTGAATTATTCCTAAAATGAATAAGTATTTAAATGTGAGCAATCATATTGCAGCCACACACATTCAGTGTTTATTGTTCAGTGCTGACCTTGTATTCACACCATTTTTCTTCTTCTATTTTCCTTTGTAGGTCATTTGATGGCATTATTTTCAGTTCACTTCGTATGGCTCTTTTTTACTGTTCACAAATTGCCAGAGACTAATGGGACAATTCCTCAGCAATTACACTGAAATAAGCACAATAATGCTCTGGTTATGTTTCATATTTCAATAGATGGGAGCACTGCATGCCATCTTTTCCCTTGAATTTCCAATATATTAAACCTTAATAAAGACATTATTCAATGTTAGGTAAGACTAGTGACACCAATGAATTCCTTTTTAATTTTTCAGAGTATAGTCCAGACATGGCATCTGCATCATCCAGTCAGGCCAGATGAAAACTAAATCACAGAGAGGATATGATGTTGGCAACCAGTCTACTCAAGCCATTCCTCCTGTTTTCTAATTCTATGACTGTCTAGTGACAAAGCTTTCAAGTAGGAGCATGAACCCATGACTTGCACTCCTTGCTGAGTGCCCTGAACACAATGAGTTCAGGTCCTGCTGTCATCTTTCTGCAGCTATAGAGCTGTGCTGCTGCACAGCGCCCATCACCATTTTCAGAGGTGACAGAAGCAATTTTTGCAGCTGTACTTAATTTAAAAATCTGATACCTTTTTTTATTCCTGTACCTGAAGAACAAAGCCTTCTGAGTTTATGTGTTTTAATTCTTGTAAGACCCTAGGCAAATTGTCTGGCACTAGCAGACAAAAACACCAAAAGTGTTTCTTGTTGGTATGTAAGAGAACTGAGTTGCAGTCATTCTTTTAGAAATGAGAGGGGTTGGACAACCAACTTCCCCTTATAGTTTATTAATCTTCCACAAAATACAAATTTTCTACTTAGAAAAACCTGTCTCACTATGGAAAAAACCCCTACATAAATAAATTTGTATGTTTTATTAAGAGACAAAACATAGAAAACATCAGTCACATTGAGAACATTTCTAATTTCTTTTTCTTAAAATATTTGGTATCATTCCTTGCTTTCAGTGGTTGCCTTTCACAGAGCTAGAAGTGGAGGGGGGAATCAAACAGGCAGAGGAGATAACTGAGTAAGAATGAAGTTACTTCTGAATCTCCATCAACATTGCAAAAAATCCATTGATTTGTACTGCCAGCAGCTGGAGATGAGAACAGAATCCTCCTCCTCTGTACAGTCTCTCTTGTAAAATGTTGAATAAACTGTTTGGAGGCACCTATAAGTAAAGGTGTAATAATCTGGTGCAACTGTGATGGCCTGACTTGAGTATTTCTATTTGTGAGCAGTTATTTACATGGGTATCACCAGCTCGATTACTGTAAATTTTGGTGAACTGTCTGCTTCAAAAACTTTTGGGTTGACAAGTCATTAGAAAGCTTGTAAATTTAAAGCTTTTAAATCTATAGCATTTAAATGCAAAGTTTTAATTTTTCAATCTCTCATTTATTGTGGCATATTATTTAATTATAATGAATAGTGCATATGAGCATATATTTGTCATAATATGAGAGATCTTGTGGTTGGTTTACTGGATAGGGCATTAGACATGGATCAAGAGAACTGGGTTCTGTATGTCTCTTTGTTTTTCAGCCCTTCAGTTTTTGGAGACACTGGCATGGAGCATGTTGAAATTGATAGAATCGCAGAAAAGTTTGGGTGGAAGGGACCTTTAAATATCATCCAGTCTAACTCCCCTTGCAGTGTGCAGGGGCATTTTCAACTAGATCAAGTTGCTCAAAGCCCCATCCAACCTGACTTTCAAAGTCTTCAGGAACTGGGCATCCACCACGTCTCTGGGCAACCTGTTCCTGTGTTTCACCACCTTATCATAAAAAATTTCTTCCTTATATCTAGTCTGAATTTACCCTTTTTTAGTTTAAAAATCATGCTTTTCTCTTGAAGCTGAATGAGACTTCTGGACTGTAAATTCCCGGCTCTAATTTATCATACAAGGTAGCGAATGCAATGAGGCACTCAACTTAGAGGAGACATTTAAATTCAGTAGAAACAGAAGAAAAAAGGCACAGCACTGAAATACTCATATACAATGTGAGATGCTGCTGTAGATACAGGGAATTCCTTAAGGTTTTCTCCCTCCCTTGATTTTTTTGGTACTAGTTTTTTTCCAGTTAATCAGATTTGCTGTTAAAAAAAAGTCAGATTCAGGTGCAGGAAATATCCATGTTCTCCAGTGAGTTGTAAATGCTTGTTCCTGTCATTAACCACAGATGCTTTCCTACAGACAGTTCTTCAATGCTGTTTCACTGATCCATATTAACTTCACATCAACTACTCATGTAACAATGAAGTCTTCCTGTTAGAAGAATATCTCTGCTAAAAAACAGTTTGGCATGTTATTATTCTTTTCAAAGAAACAAAGTCATTGATTGGATTTATTTTAAAGGGCAAACACACAAATTTCATTAATATCTTCTGATCTTCTGAAGGAGAAAATATCTCTTCAGATGGGACAGATTTGCACTGATTATTCTTGTCATATTATTTTCAGTTCAAGTTTGACTGGGTAAGAGTTACATAAAACCCAGGGAAAATCTCAGATGTGAATTCATACACTATTCCTTTGAATGCAGCTGTTAAAAAATCCCCATGGATACTGTTAGCCTTGCTTATAGCCCAGTAGTCACATTGCCATTCTCTGTGTGTGTTTATTGAGAGTAAGTCCAGCCATGGAATAGATGTAAAGAAGCTAGAGATTTAAAAAGGTCCCTGGGTTATTTCACGCTATGAAGTATTAATTTTTTAAATCAGATCTGTCAGTGACAGTGGTAGAGATGATCAACATATGCATCAGCATCACTGCAGAGCAATATTTCCTTTAGACCATAGTACTTTTTGCAGAAATCCATCCATGATGGATACAGAGAGCAGGGTCAAACCATTCTCTCTGAGATGGTGAAAACAGGAGGGAACAAAAGGTAACAAGCTGATACTAAATGCCCCTGAAAATTAGTCAGTTCATGAGTTTCATCTTACCAAGTCACTGTTCATAGAGACCATGGATAGAACAACAGTAGATGGACCTTAAAGACATGGGTGCTTCTGCTGGCAAATGCAGCTGTTTGTAACTCTGACAAGATTACAGACTTCGAGGTGCAATTGGTGTTTTCCTCCAGAAAGACTTGGCTTGTTAGATCACTACCCTTGATCACAGAAGGAAGAGAAAATGATTTAAAAAGTTGCAGGCATTATATAAGGCATTAAACTGAGACATTATAAAGGTGAACGGGTTCAGAAGCAAGCCAGATGTCTCCAGATTTCAAGTTGGAAGGTTCAGCACTCACAGAAAAACTTGTCACTTTTCCTCCTTTCCGTCCCAAAAGTATTCTCTCTCATAAAGCAGAAATTACAGATGGTGTATAGGAACACCTTAACAGTTCATTCGGGACATCTGGACATTAATGCAATATTGATTAAACTAACAGTTTCTTCCCATTCCTTCCTCCCCCCCATATATTTCACCTGGCAACATCTTTCTTCAATCCAAGGCCTGCATCTTTTGTTGGTGTGAATGGTGCAGAGTCCAACATTAGTAACTTCTGTGGTTTGAGGTTGATTCAGCTTCCACTTGCTCTGCCATAAATCAAAGGTAAATCAATGTCTGTTATCAGGATGGATCACATAGAATCCAAACTGGTGAAGCATGAAGGAAGCCAAGGCTCCGTGTGTCCTATTTCTGCTGTGCATTCACCTTGCCATTTCTAGACTCTTTATTGCTTGGGATTGACAACGTCTCAAGCTTGCGAATGTGATGGTCCAATTTACTGGCATTTAGAATTGTCTCTAATACATTAGAAAAAAAAGGTGCTTGGTAATTTCTGGGTTTTATTTTATTTTATTTTATTTTATTGTTTTATGTTTGTTATTGAGTAGCTTTCACAAATCCAGTTCTCTTGAAAGTAAAAGAATTAGACTGTCATCTAGTTTTTGCTTTAATGGGTCAAATTTGCTCCTCAAATTTGTTTTCTCTTTGTGAAATTAATCTTTCTGATATGCTCTGTGATTTCTGTGGGAGCAGTTTGCAGCAAAAGCAGCTGGACATGGAAAACTGTTTGGCATAGTTGTTTGCGGTTAAAGAAAAATATGGCCTACCTGGATAAAGAAGGCATAGTAACAGTGAAATATTTGCTCCAGGATGAATGACCTCAGGTGGTCTCCTAGCAGTTATAGCTAAGCTCTGAAGCACTTGTAAACACTGGGCAATTTTGAAAGCATGATCCTAGGGTCCCTGCTTTTGCTGTTGTCCTTCATTAAAAGATATATAAAGGGGGAAAACCAAACATTTTGCACAACAGAAAATATCATAACTTTTGGACTCACAAGGATATTAAAATGTTAGTGTGTCTTCCACATTATAGATATTAAATGCAGTAAGGGCTGCAAAGGATTAGTAACCAAATGCATGTGAAATAGCTTCATGCACAGATTACACTAATAGAAAGGGCAAGCACATGCAATGCAGAGATGCTGAAGCAGTTGAGGTTGGGAAACTCCTGTAACTCAAAACTAATTTTATTTAGCTAAACTTCTGAAATCTGGCCTAACCTAAGCTTTTAGACACATAACTAATGGAGCGAGGATTTTTCCCCTTCTGAAAAGAGATTGGCAAATCCCTTCTGTTCAGTGGAAAAGTCACCTGGCATTAATATCACTATGATTTCCACTTAAATTGAGAATTCAGGACTCTAGTGGGTTCACATACTAGGTGCTGTCAAACACTTCATTCTCTTTGTCATTCACAGAAGACTTCAGAGCCATGCCATCTATTCATAATACCTTTTTCTAGGGACAAAAAGAGGTGGAGGGAATTGCTTTCTTCCAGAGCTAAACAAGGAATGTTACCAGAATTCAGTAAAAGTAATAAAGAATGTAATGGAGCTATGAAATTAGGTATTCAAAACTGTCAGAAAATCCATGTGTTAAGGCTGCCTGTGGACTTTTTAAAATATGGAAATAACTGATATATAACAGCATCTGTATTATTCTGCCAGCCATTTTTTTTGAGTTCTTTTATGAGCATTATGGTACCAACACTGATGATGATAGACCTCAAGGATTATTTCTGCATATTGTTTTAATAGAAGGGTTTTTTTGGGTGATGGTAGCCATAACGCATGGACAAGACATGGACAAATTCATACAAACTTTGTTACTTTGTGAGGGTTATGTCGTCATAAAAATGAGGGACATGCAACATTTCTGACACCTCAGTGACCCAGCAGCAGTGGAAAAAAAGATGTTTCGGTAGCATTGTATGCTATGTCTGCCCCATAAAACTGCAGCTCCTTTCCAAGATTGTTTTTAGAGTGGCATTATTGAATGGTATGTTGCTATGAACTGTCAACTGGACTGTCAATCTATAGCTATGAAATACCTTGTCTGGCAGACTTTCTATTATCTTAGAAACACAGAATGCTTCAATCCTATTTGAAGCATTGTAATTTAAACACCATTCTAGAAACACTGGTGACATTTTCCTCTACCCAATGCTAGGATACTCAGGAAGAACAGGAGATGCTGACAATCAGTTACTCTCTCTACCCTGAAGCATTTTAAGACTGTATGTGCACCTCCTAACAGGGAAATCTGTGTGGAATGTGTCTACTCTCTTTTGCTGTTGGTTTTATTGGTGCAGCCTGCCAGCTGAAATACATGCACACAAAACATGTTGTCCCAGGTTTGTGAAGGATTCCATTTCACAAAGGATGGTGCCCACACACACAGCTAATAGGCAAAAACGGTTTATTCAAGCACTCACATAACTAATAAGCAAAAGCAATGTTATTCAAGCAAACCCAACTAGTTACCTAACATCCCCGTATATATACCAACCCTAAGGTGGCAGACAAACTGCTGAATAGGAGGAGGGCACGTAGCACGGTGCTTGGGAAGAGGAGTCAGTAGGTCCTAAGGCCTTCTGCAGGGCAGCCCCTGGATCAAGATGTGCATCAGGTCAACTTTCTGAAAATGAATCTTCCCCTCTCCCTGCCATAGTGGGATACTTATAGCTCTCTTGGTGGGGGCATGGAGACTGCTCTAGCATCAGTGCATTCATGGTCAGCACATACACAGAGGCTGAACAGTATTTTTCCACCCACAGTGGCTAACGGCGGTTACCCCTCATGTTGCACATGCATGGGGGTCTTGGGCCACGTCTGGTTATCGTTACTTTATCAATCTTCAGCTCCCTCATCCTGTCCTTGAAATGTCCTTTCATTGTTTGGTTCCTTATATCTCTCCCCAGACAACAAGTTGCTGGCTAAGACTGGCTGACTGCCTGATTCCCCTGTGCACGTGAACATTTCAGACGTGGGAGTGAGTACCGTGTTCTCCAGTGCAGTGCAACAACAGGTAGTGGTGTGCCAGAGGGCTGCAACAATGGATCAACATTTTCCAATGCGGATACATGTGTCTTGAGTCTACATATTGCAAAAGTTAGTCTAAGGTTTTATGGTGGGTTTTTTTAGGTGGTTTTTTTTTGTTTTTATGTGTGGTTTTTTTTTTGTGTTTTTGTTTTTTTTTTTTTGTTTTTTTTTTTTTTTTTTTTTGGTTTTTTTTTTTTTTTGGCTGTTGAACTCTCCTTTTGTGTTTTAGTCCCATCAGACTATCGATTGAGATAAGAAGAGAAGATGTAGAATGGCACAGATCATACTTATTCCCTGATGCACTGCTATCTAGCTTGTTTTTAACAATAAATGTCAGGTATCTGTCCTTGTAAGAAAACCATGGGGAAAAATGATGATTTCCCATTTCAGTAGGGGAAATACTTTGCATCTTCTAGGAATGCAGTTTTCAGATTTTCAAAAATGAAAAACTTGACCTTTAATAATGGTATAATTTATTTAAGTGGTTTCTCCAGCTTACCTTGGGCTCATTCTGGTAATAGTGCACTCAGCATTGAGATATCTTCTGTTAAATGGATGTGGCAAACTCTTACTTGAGCAGAAATATTGTAAAGCAAATATCATTAAGTACCATAGGCTATGGAAAATTGCTCATGGTAAGCACTCTGTAGCTGCTCAGCTTATTTTTCCCTTTAGTTTTTCATGCTTTCATGTGAATTCTTTCCACTGAGCTCTCTGGCTGAAGCTGAAACACTTGGACAGCACAGACAATCCCACTTAAATTATGCCTTGTAAATAACTAAGCTTAGTATATCTCAAATCTCCACTAAAATGACTCCCAGGAGTTTTAAAATTTAATGTGCTTGAAAGAATATTTCTACATCTGTATTACCCTTTAAAGAAGACAATGTAAAGGAGATGTTAACAAAGTTCCTTCTGAGTTATTCCCTATAAATAGTCCAAGGATGTTTCCTCCACACTGAAACTTGTAAAAGTATTTGTCTGTATTGAATAACTGAGCTCACATGAGAATTATGTTATACAGTTTGTCTGCTTAAACTTCTTATTGTCCCTGACTGGTCTCTTGTCTTTGTACTTAGTTATCTCAAAATTTGTTCAGTAACAAATTCCTGTATGTCATTTGGTCTTTACATTACTGTCAGGTTCAATTTCATGGAACTGCTAGTCCAGTGTGTGCAAGAGGGAGCAAGTAAGCCAGATATTGCCCGAGTGTCTTTGCCATTCATAGGCAGCCCATTTTCCATTTAAATTTCAATTCTTCAGTGAGATGATGGGTAATTGTGGTGCATATGTATTTGTTCACTAATACATGGTATAGTAGTATTAATTATGGAAAAATGAATAAACAGTATTACAGTTGTGATTTTGACCAGTAGGTTGAAATTCCGTTTTCCTACATGGCCTTCATAACCTTGTAGTGGAGGGAACTTTACCTTTGTCTTTTGAAACTGGGATAGTAAAGAGATGGTTTGATGAGCTGCAAAAAAATATCAGTGTGTATAAAAACTATGGGCTCTGAAACTGGAATTGTCTGCTAATTCGGAGGTTTCTGTACTTTTATTGAGCCCATTGTAGGACAAATGTCTTAAAGTAAAAGGAGTCTGAGAAACAACCAAAAAACCCCATCTGATTTTCACAAGTGCAGAATTACTGACAACGGTAGCAGTTCTTGAGCTTAGGCATCTATTTTTGAAAAGTGAAAAAAGCATGCGGCTCTGTCTGAGAAACTATAGCCTTCAACATGCAGTTAGAAACATGAACAGTTTCTCTTATGTGCTACAGACAGGATAAGTTCAGTTGCAGTAACGCTCTACCATTTCCTTAACCAACCCATAATTCACAAGACTCCTAGTCCCAACAGCACAAGTGAGGCATAAATTCTTGTGGATAATGCTAGCTCACGTATTCTCAGGGTTTGAAGGAAAAAACAGTTGGCATATAATTCAGGGTTCAGAACTCTGGAGAATTTGCCTCTCAGTGTTGCTCACAAGTATCTTGCATTTTTGAAAGGCTGTGGTGTCTGACTTGAGCTGAACACCCAGAATTGCTACAAAGCGTAACTTCAGCATCTTATTCCAAATGACTGTGGACATTAAAAAGTGCTGGTATGCTGTATATCTTACACAATTTCACTTCAAGTTCTGTGTATTTCTCAAGCTGTCAAAGAGACGGAACAACATTTTGGGTCACATCTCCTTTATTATATTGTCTCTTTGGATTTTTCTCCCATTATTGTCAACATGTAAGAATTCAGACTCCTCATTGAACAAGCAGACTAAACTCTTGCGGTTCCATTTTATTATTTATTACAAAGGTAATTTCAGCTCCTGAGATTTTTAAATACACAAAAAAATGCAATATAAATCAGATGTATGCAAGAGGTTATGTAGGAAGAGCTCCAAATAAGCATGAAAATGCAACATGATAGAATTGGAGTACTGTGGATATCTTGGAAATCATACACAAAAACTCATTCATGGTTCCTTTAGAACTATCCAGACATGTCCTACCAGAGTGCAAATTGGTCTATTTAGGATCTGGGGATCACTGACACACTATTAATACCTGTGTCAGGTATTGACATGTTTCAGTGGAAAGAACTGATGATAACAGTTCTAATGGCTCTGCTGAAATCAGCAGATTTTCTTCCAATAGTCATTCTAAATGGCTCCATAAGAGGGAAGTCATACTTTTAGAAAAAGTATACAGTGAAGAATGAAAAGTAGTTTTCACTGGCTTATGCAAGTTAATGCAATGTTGAGTGCCACCTTTAATGCTTGCTTAATATTAAAACAGCAATATGATAGGGAGCAAGGATAATCTATGTATTTTCCTATCAATAACTCAAGTGTTTGAGTTTTGTAAGGATACCAATAGTAACTGATACACTTACAGACTGTTAAAAAAAGCAACAAACATCACTATCATCTTTCAAAACAAGTCTATTTATCTGGTGTCTCCCCTCAGAAAATATGTCTGGAGTTTCCTCACTTTATGCTAAAACTCAGGCCTAATGTGAGTGCTTTCATCTGCCTAAGGAACTAATGAAAACTGAATACTGCCTCCTTTTTTACTGCAAAAGAGACCTCTCCTACACCATATGGGTCTTTAACACTTTCCTGCGGGAAAAAGATTATTGATCTGGGTGTTACTGTAGTGGGACAGGCTGTGAGGAACCTTTGCCTAGTGTATGGGAAAAGGAAAGCTGCAATCAAGTATTTTCCTCCTTTTTTTGAGCAGTCAGTCCTCATATCCCCTCACTATCATTTCAAAGGCCTGACATGGATGAGGATAGTCTTTTCAGCTCACAGAATCACAGAATCACAGAATGTCGGGGTCTGGAAGGGACCTTGAAAGATCATCTAGTCCAACCACCCTGCCAGATCAGGATCACCTATACCAGATCACACAGGAATGTGTCCAGGCAGGTTTTAAATGTCTCCAGAGAGGGAGACTCCACAACCCCCCTGGGCAGCCTGTTCCAGTGTTCCGTCACCCTCACAGTGAAAAAATTCCTCCTCATGTTTGCATGAAACTTCCTATGCCTCAGCTTCCACCCATTGCCCCTGGTCCTATCATCAGGCATCAGTGAGAAGAGCCTGGCTCCATCCTCCTGGCACTCACCCCTTATATATTTATAAACATTGATAAGGTCACCCCTCAGTCTTCTTTTCTCCAGGCTAAATAGCCCCAGATCCCTCAGTCTTTCCTCATGAGAGATGCTCCACTCCTTTAATCATCTCTGTGGCTCTACGCTGGACTCTCTCAAGGAATTCTATGTCCCTTTTGAACTGGGGTGCTCAGAACTGGACACAGTACTCCAGATTCAGCCTTACCAGGGCAGAGTAGAGGGGCAGGAGAACCTCTCTCGACCTACTAGCCACTCTCCTTTTAATACACCCCAGAATGGCACTGGCCTTCTTGGCCACAAGAGCACATTGCTGGCTCATGGTCAGTCTCCCACCAGCTAGGACCCCCAGATCCTTTTCCCCTTTGCTGCTTTCCAACCGGTCAGTCTCCAACCTATACTGATACTTGGGGTTGTTCATTCTCAGGTGCAAGTCTGTACACTTGCCTTTGTTGAATTTCATTAAATTTCTTCCTGCCCAGTCCTCCAGCCTATACAAGTCTTACTGAATGGCAGCACAGCCTTTTGGTGTGTCAGCCACTCACCCAGTTTGGTGTCATCAGTAAACTTGCTGACAGTGCACTCTGTGCCTTCATCCAGGTCATTGATGAATATGTTGAACAGAACTGGTCCCAGCACCGACCCCTGTGGGACTCCACTAGTTACAGGCCTCCAGCTAGGCTCCATCCTATTGACCACAGCTCTCTGGCTTCTTTCCTTCAACCAGTTCCCAATCCACCTCACTACCTGATCATCCAGACCACACTGCCTCAGTTTAGCTGCAACAATGCTGTGGGAGACGGTGTCAAATGCCTTACTGAAATCAAGATAAACCACATCCACTGCTCTACCATCATCTGTCCACCTGGTTATGTCCTCATAAAAGGCTGTCAGGTTGGTCAAACATGACCTCCCCTTCATAAAACCATGTTGACTGCTCCTAATGACCCTCTTGTTCTTGATATGCCTAAGGATAGCGCCAAGGATAAGTTGCTCCATTACCTTTCCGGGAACCGAGGTGAGACTGAGTGGTCTGTAGTTGCCTGGGTCTTCCATCTTACCCCTTTTGAAGACTGGAGTGATGTTTGCCCTTCTCCAGTCCCCAGGCACCTCTCCTGTCTGTCATGACTTACTGAAGATGGTGGAGAGTGGTTTGGCAATGACTTGTGCCAGCTCCCTCAGTTCCTGTGGGTGCATGCCGTCAGGACCCATGGATTTATGGATGTCCAGATTACTCAACTGTTCTTTAACCCAATCCTCATCAACTAGGAAAGACTCCTTTGTCATGCTATCCTCCTGTGCCCAGGTGTCAGAGGCTCCTGAGGACAGTCTCCAGCAGTATAGACAGAGACAAAGAAGGCATTTAGTAACTCTGCCTTCTTTGTGTCTTCTGTCACCAGGGCACCTGCCTCATTCAGCAGAGGGCCTACGTTGCCTCTAACCTTAGCTTTTCCTGCAATATATTTGAGGAAGCTCTTTTTGTTATCCTTGACCTCCCTTGCAAGGTTGAGTTCCAACAAGGCCTTAGCCTTCCTAGTAGCCTCCCTACATACTCTGACAACAGTCCTATACTAGTCCCAGGTGGCCAGCCCCTCCTTCCATGATCTGTAGACACTTTTCTTCTACTTAAGTTTGCTCAGCAGTTCCTTACTTAACCATGCAGGTCTCCTGGCTCCCTTTCTCTATTTCCCGCTTGCTGGGATGCACTGATCTTGAGCTTGGAAGAAGAGGTCCTTAAATGTCAACCAGCTATCATGGGCTCCTCTGCCCACTAGTACCCTGTTCCATGAGATTTCACCCAGCAATTGCTTGAAAAGGACAAAGTTGGCCCTCCTGAAATCCAGGGTTGTAGTCCTGTTTGATATCCTGTTCCTGCCAGACAAGATCTTGAACTCCACCATCTCATGATCACTAAGGCCAAGGCTGCCCCCAACCCTCACTGCTTCAACCAGCCCCTCCTTGTTGGTGAGAATAAGATCCAGCATCGCTCCCCTCCTAGTTGGCTCCTCCACCATTTGCATAAAGAAGTTATCACCAATGCACTGGATGAACGTCCTGGACTGTGGCTGGCTGTCTGGCTGTCTGGCTTCCAGCGTATATCTGGATAGTTAAAATCCCCCATGAGAACCAGGGTCTGTGATTGTGAGGCTGCTGTTAGCTGCCTGTAGAAGGCCTCGTCAACTTTCTGATCCTGATCAGGTGGCCTATAACAGACACCCACAAATGTATCACCCATGCTAGTGTATCCCTTAATTCGCACCCACGAGCTCTCAGCTTGCCCCTCATCCACCCCTGGACAGAACTGATGACATTCCAGTTACTCCATCACGTAAAGAGCAACTCCACCACCTCGCCTTGATGATCTGTCTCTCCTGAAAAGGACATAGTCATCCATGACCACATTCCAGTCATGTGAGTTGTCCCACCATGTCTCTGTAATTGCCACCAGGTCATAACCCTGTGACCACACATGGATTTCTAACTCCTCCTGTTTATTCCCCATGCTGTGTGCATGGGTGTATAAACATTTCAGGGATGGAGTCGAGTATATAGTTTTCAGCCTTGAAGGGGGGTAGACCCTCTGGTTATCTAAAATGCAAAAACCCTGCTCCTCAAGTGTTGGGCTATTACACCCAGGATTCTTGCTGACAAGGTCGGCTATACCCCCATGCCCCATCATAGGTAGTTTAAAGCCTTGCCAATGAGCCCAGCCAACTCACGTGCAAGGATTCTTTTCCCTTTATGGGACAGATGAACTCCATCTGTTGCCACTAGACCCAGTGCTGAGAAAACTTCCCTGTGGTCAAAAAACCCAAAGTTCTGTTGGTGGCATCAACCTCTAAGCCATGTGTTAATCACATGGAATTTTTTCTTTCCTTCAATATCTCTACCCTGTCACTGGAGGGATTGATGAGAACACCACTTGCACTCCCGAGCCCTCAAGTAATCTCCCCAAAGCTCTGAAGTCTTTTAAAATTGTTTTTGTACTCCCATCCATCGCCTCATCACTCCCAGCCTGAATAAACAGTAGTAGGTAATAGTCCGATGGCCACACCAGACTAGGACGTCTCCTACAAATGTCCCTAACCCATGGTCCAGGCAAGCAGCAGCTTGTGGGATGGATCTGGCCTGAAAATCGGACCCTCAGTTCCCCTGAGAAGGGAATCCCCTACTACTACCACCTTTTCTTTTTTCCTGCTTTCACTAGTCCTAAGTTGTCAGACTGGCTGAAAAGTCTTGAGTGTCTGTGCACAGGGGTATTCATCTATATCCTCATTAATCAGGCCCTCTGTTAACAAGGGCCTCATACCTGTCGTGTGTGGGCAACTGGGAAGATTGGGGGGATTGGGAGGGGACTCGTCTGCCTCTGCTGCCTGGCCGGAGAGGGTCCTGTTGCTTTTCCTCCCCTTCTCCTATATCTCTTTGACTCTCTGGGTGACAAGAGGGCATGGAATCACCTGCTTCTTGTGCCACCAACACCTGCTTCTCCTGGCTCATGGATGGGTGTCCCTGACTCTTCATCAGGGCAGGCAGAGCCTGGGACCACCAGCCAATCTCCTTTTCAGCCTCCCTGATATTCCTAAGTCTTTCAACTTCATCCTGTAATTTTTCAACCTCTGCTTGCAGCTGTGCTGCATTGCTGAGCAGAAAATTTACCTGCTCACACCTTACACAGTCCTCTGCTACAAGAGAAAGGCAGAGACATTCTCTGCAGCTTGCAGCTTGGGTCATGCAGCTTCTGTGAGCCTGTCTGGGTTCCCACCTCCATTTTGGCTGGCATCTAAAGCATGTTCTTCCCCTGTCGGGTGGAGACCACTATCCTTTGACACGTCTCCCTCAGTTTATTTTTGTTGTTGTTGTTGTTGTTTTTGTTCTGTTTTGGTTTGTTGGTTTTTTTTGGTTTTTTTTCCCCCATTGTGCGATGCTGGCTGTGTTCTGCAGAGAAGCTAGCTCTCTGCCTGAAGTGGAGTATCCCCTAGTCTGTGCAGTTTTACACACAGGAGCTGATCACTCTGACTCGTGAACTTACCTTGTGAATCAGCAGAGGCCCAGCACACTGCCTAATGAGCTGCAAGCAGCTGCAGCACCACTTGGGCACACACAATCACCTTTTCCTCATCCTGTGCTGTGTGGGCAGATTCCCAGAGTCTTCTTGTAGCCTGATTAACAGTGGGTGATGCTGTCTCCTCCCAGGAACTTCTCAGCAGCCTGCCCACTAGCTGGACAACCCCCAGCACAGGCTAGAGGGTTTTCTTGGCTTCAGAAAACACACAAAAAGAGCTCTTCATAGGCCTTTTTGCTGTAGCTCCCTTCTCCAGTGCAGACTTACCTGCCCTAAAGCTGGTCTCCTCAGCTCAGTTCCCTCAAGAGGGATGAAGAAACCCCTGGAGGCTGGGGTACAGTCTGCAACAGCCTGTGAACTAAGATATGTGAAGAGCTGAAAAGTTACCAAGCCACGGTGAAAGATTTTTCAATTTAGTAGGTGTGGTTTACTTGCGTTAACAGACTTGACAAACACTCCAAACCACTAGTTTGTTGCTTTATTCATGACCCTACTAGCCAAGTTGTGTTGACCTGCAGAACAGCTGCTGAGATCAGTAATGGCCAGACACAATCCTGTAGTGGGAAATTAGCCTAGAGAGGCTTATAGGATATTGTCCTGTTTTGCAAAGTGACACCTATATCCATGCCCTTCCTTTTGGTACTGAGGAAATGACAATCTTCCGACATTAGCAGGTCTGTTAAGCAGCCTAAACCAGTAACAACATTTTGAGTATGGAAGAAGGGGAAAAGCCTTCGGTCTAATCCTCCCCTTCCCTCCTGTAACAGAACTTCTATCAGTACTAATGGTCTCAGGAATGGCCTAGTAGCTTTTGATTCGGCTAGCAATCTGGAAAGTGCTTAGGGGTCCATTTGGAGAAAGGCAGCTGTCAAGTGAAGAGTGCAGCATTTATCTTTCTGGGAAAGAGTTTGGAAAGGTCACATAAAAGCTACAGTCTTCCCCCCCCCACTTCCCCCTTGCCCTCATTTATTTTAAATTTATTTGATCTTGCTGTGCATGAGGCCTCAAATCCATAACCAAGAATGCTCTTAGACTCTTACTTTTCCTGACAGTAAGCTTTGGGACTTAGGTGGATTGAACTGACAGAGAGGTTTATTCAGAATAGCTCAGTATGAGATTTGGTTCTCAAAATAATGATTTGATTTCACTGAGGGGCATGGAGATCTTTTAAAATGTGTGTTCAGTCCCACAAGTAGTAGCAATAGGTCAGAGTACACCCAGGGCAGTTTCTAAACAACACCTCCATGGTCTAAGAGAAGCCATTACATTGTGAATTGGGACTACTATTATGGTCCCTTGTCTTATGATAAGGAGCCTTCATACCAGCTTCCTAGTGACAAAATTAACTTCAGAAAAAAATGAAAATCCTGAAAGAATATGAGAGTGGGAGCACTGGGTGGAGGCAGTGTCAAAGAGAAAGACAAGTAAGAACGAGCATTGTACTTTGATTAAACTTTTCTTCCCCTGAAGCGTGGAGGGCATCTGGTAAAAAGAACATCTCTGTAGGTGGGTTTTTTTTTGTCCTACTGGCTCTCACAGTCTGTGTTTAAAAATATCAGCTTTTGCTTTAGGCAAAAGAAGAGGCATTTGCGTTATTAAAGAAGATGAGTAAGATTGTTGCTAGCAGAACAGATTTGAGCCACATAACAGTAATGCAGCATCTGGGTTAAGTATAATAGTTAATCTGCTGGCTGCGTTAGTGGAGCTGCCTTCTGTAGTGAAATGCTTGAGCACTTGCTTTAAATATCAGAGATCCGAGGGTGTTGTGAGCAGCAACATCTTCCATAATTAATTGTATGTGTAATGTAGTCCATTTGTGAGGTCTGTGATTACTTGCCTGTATGTTACCCAAAGACATTACAATATCAATAGCACTACTAATTTTAATTAAAACTTTGAAATGTCTGCCTGTTGAAATATTCATTATTATCACTTGATTATGTTGTTTTGTAATCTTCTGCACTCTCTCTTCATTACTGATTATCAAGACTGTGTAAAAGTATGACACTCCAAAGTACATACCTCCTCTATAAGGGCAACAATATTCAGAGATGTTTTAATTTTGCTTTTGTTAAGAGACAAAATAATCTTCTCCTCCTCAAAGTAGTAAGAGTATCTGTAAAACTAGCCCACCATCTGTCATGCCCTCCATCCAACAGTGCAACTGAGCTCCAAAAAACTGACTGAAATAGAAGGCTCATGCAGTGATTTGATCATTTTTCTTTTATCTCTAGGGTTTTTTTCATGCAGATCCACCTGACAGAAATGAGGTTGAAATACTCATATATCCCAAGCAGACTCAGTCTATGTCACAGTTTGCAGTCATAGTCCAAGAAAGTGTGGGAGTGTTAGAGAAAAGAAATTACACCTTAGGAAACATTGTATGTGTGAGCTTCAACCTGTGCCACTTCTAAGAATTCCTTCATAAGGTAAAATAACCAAATATTTATATTGTTGACATTGTTGATCAAAGGTAGATAGGAGAAAATGACATAATTGGGAATTTCTCAAATCATGGTATCCCTTTGCAAAAAGATAAAGATGAAATATGTTCAAGATGCACTGTGTGCATATGAAAATCAGCCACCCAACTCTGTTTCTGTCAATGAATGACAAAAAAGGCTGTCTCCAACTTTGTGGAGTTATTCCTCCACCAGTTAATTCATTGTAATAGGTCTGACTCTGTACTTTTTAAAGAAGCAAGGTGATTCACCTGAGGCTGCAGTGACGGAATAATTGATACTTGAATTTCATATGGTTTTCCTTTAAAATGTTCTAATAGTATGCATGACATAAACAGCGAACTCCCAGTTTGTCACTTAGAGTCTATAAAAATATATTTTTGTAATCTGAAATTTCACCTTGTAAGGCTCAAACAAAGTATTATTAACTTCAGACCAGTACTTGTACATCAATTTTTTTTTTTTTCTGTCAATGACCTAGGGTCTCATTTTCCAAAACCACTCCAACTCCTTCACTCAGATTTATTTTTGCCTCAAAAAATCCTTCTTTCAAGGTGCATCTATTGGAATGGACAAATGAGTGTCAGTGAGTTCTGCCCAAACATAATAAGTTATTTTAGAAAACTAACTAATCATTCAACTGGAGTCACAAGAATTTTTTTAAGAAGCATGTAGCCTATGACTAGGCAGAATATAGCACTCCATGGGCATTATATAAAAGATCCTAGGCACCTAGAAAGCCACATGAAAATAAAACTTCAACATTAATGAAGTGAGAAAAAGGTTGTGAATGACTGCTGCCAATAAATAACTTCCTGTGGAAAGAAGAATAACCTCAAGAATAGAAATAAAATGTGCTGTTGCTCATGGATCACAGAAGGTAAGAATCAGTTTGCCAGCACTCCAGAAAATGCTGTAGCAACTGATATTTTTACATACTGTACAAAAATAACTACCACCATTTCTTTGTCTCATCAGTAGTTTTATTGCTTTAATTGTAATCAGCTTGATAACAGTTATCTCCTGAGTGACCTATGCAACAAAATATTAGGAATATGTTTTTGCACACTATTAAAGACATAATTTAAAAAGAATTGTCCACTGTAATAGCTATGATATATAATATTTATAGACTCAACAATTATCAGGTCTTAAGAGATGATCTGTGATCATCTGCAATACATCATGCTGTGCCAGGACTTCTCTGAATGGAGGAATCTTCCCTTGCAGCTAGTGCAGATGTGCTCAGCCTGGTGATATCACCAGCTTATCGTTCCTATTTGGGGGCAATTTGGAACAGTGTATAAACTGTATTCCAGAAACCAAAGAACTTTTCTGATTCACCCCAGTGCTCAGGGAGAGGCTTTGTGATGTAAGTATCAGCTCACTGGAAATCCAGGATGCTTGGGGCACTGGTGCCCCATAAACATGCAGTGCACACCTATGGTGGGTCCCTGCTTGAAATGGGGACAAAAGCAGGGCAGCAAGCCCAAAGACAATATCCTGTGAGAATACATCCCACCTAGAGTTAAAATTTTCCAATGTTGACATGTTCACTGCAACAGCAGACTGAAAGTACTGACCGGTTACCTGTATATTGCTGAGTACAGCTCAAAATTGTTGTCATCAGATATTAAGAGTGTTATTTTCCAGCTATTGCACCTTGTTGTATCATTGCCTGCTAGATAGAAGAACCAGATATTGTAAAATTTCTCTTAGAGTCATATGTTTCAAATTGTAAGTAATTTCCATTTTTTTTAAGATAAAGAGATGAATTCCAGCTTGTGTGATTTAGGTACTTAAACAGAGGTACCATTTTAGATGCTCTAGTATATCTTGCCTGCCCTCCAGCTGCTCATTTAGGAAACTACCAGTCTCCTGTAAGTACTGGGTCATACCTGTCATCTCCTCCCAGGTGTCTTGCATTGTGACCTAACCAGTAACTTCTTTTGTTTAGAACAGATGAAACTGTATGTGTGGGATACTCCATTCCCTCATAATGCAGAGTTCTTTGAAGGAGTCAGTTATATACGAATATAATTACCAAGTGGGTTTACTTGGATTTCCCAACAACTTTTGACATGATCCTTCATCAAAAAGGTTTGAGAAAACTAAGCTGTCTTGAGATAAAGTATAAATTGCTCTTGTGCTTCATATAAGGAAATATGACTGGAAATATGAAAATGGGAAAATGTGATTATGTGATTATATGAAAGGAAACAAAAGGTACAGATAAGGAGAGGCTTTACAATGGGTGATGCTGTTCAGGAAGTGTATCTATTCAATATATTCATAAATGACCTAAAAAAGAATGTAGATACAGAGTGACAAAATTTGCTGCTGATGTGACATTATTCAAAGTATTCAACTCTCAAATTGACTGCAAAGTGTTACAAGAGGTTTTCATGGTACTGAATGACTGGACAGTAAAACAGCAGATGAAATTCAAGGTCAATATATGCAAAGAGATGCATATGGAGAAACACATCCTTAATTGTACATACAGAATGATGGATCCTAAATTAACTATTGCCTCTCAGGAGAGAGATCTTGAAATTATTGCAGCTGGTGCTATTAAAACATCACTTGAATGCTCAACAGTGGTCAGAGGAGTAAAAATGTATAAGAATGGTTAGGAAATGAAACAAAATACAAAATATCATTATGCCACTTTATAAACCTGTGGTGTACCACATCTTAAGCAGTGTGTATCATTCTTGTTTCTGTTTCTTGAAACATGGAAAGTGAAAAAAAAAAAAGGTCAAGGGAATGTGATCACAGAGGTGGAATGGCTTCTTTCCAGGAAAAAAACCATGTTGGAAAAGAGATAACTCAGGATGATAGGAGATCTATATATATGCATAAATATATAAAATAATAAATGTAATTGAGAAGATGTATGGAGAAAGTTTATTTCTTTGTCTTCATAGTTCATTTATAAAGGACATTAAGTAAAAATAGCAACTAGAGACAGAAAACAAACAAAAAGAAGTGTGATTTTACACTTTGTATAATTGAATTGCAGCACTCCTTACAGGGGGAAGTTGTGGTGATAAAATGCAGAGATGGGTTCAAAGCCTACTGAGAGTATAAACTATTAAACACCACGATGCATCTCATGAATTCCATCATGTGCATGTTGTTGGAGTGAGTCAGAGATACCACACAGTCCTTGCCTGGCTTTTTTACATTTCCTTAACCATCTGCCAGTTGCAGCTGTTCTTGAGGGGATACTGAGAAAGGTATACCTTCCCTCTTACCTGCTACAGCTATGTTTTGTTCTCTAACTTTTACTATTTATCATCTGATAATATCAAGAAAATCCCTTCTTACTTAGGCATGCATGCACAAAGTGAGTGTCTGTCCTTGGCATGAAGTTCTTACCTGAAGACCTTGTAAAAACTAAGGTTTATTATTTTAAAGATAAGGAAGTTTGCCTCATCTAGATTATATACCTTGTCCAAGGTGACACAGAGAGCCTGTTGCAACGTGTGGTTGGTAAAACTGCCCTTGCACTCCAATTGTGGTTAGGAAATATGTCACAGGTTTTAGTCATGACAGTTTTTAACTATCTGGGCCTTGCTCAGGTTACTCTAAGTCATTTAGGACCATGGTCTTATTAATTATACAGAAACTTTATGTATATTGTGATTTAATTATAGAATATTACCTCATTAAGGACAACAAAACTGATCAAAATAAAGGATTATTTAGTACACATAATTGAATCCATAAGCTTTTAATCAAATTAAACATTGATTATTAATTAAGTGAAATGGAAAGCACTGCCACCTCAACAGGAGAAAAGGAAGAGAAGAATGAAATAAGGCTTTTCATAGGCTATCTGAGGGTAGGGTATTGGAAAACTCACAACTGCCCACTAGTGGGAACAGAGTCCTGATGTTGTTGGGACAGGCACATATAAGTGTCCAGAATGCACATGGCAAGCATGACAACCCTTTGCAGTTTCTTCTCTGCACAATCTAGTCCCAAACTGAAAAGCAGGATTAGCCATTTCCTGCATTTCCTCTGTCATTAATGTGTTTGCCAGAACTTCAGCTCTTAGAGAGATTATTTCATGAATATCAATGTTTTAGATCACTCAGTAAGCAACTTGTGCTGTTAAAAATGTATCTTCAAGTCTCTTTCGTATTCCTTTTTTTTTTTGTATTCAAGTTAACACAGCATGGTTGAGATCATATAGTATTCTACGGTTTCCTAAATAAATTGTTTGAATTTTCACCTTTACTTTTACTTCCTATAGTTCCTAAGGATTTTCTTGGATAGTGTTATATTCTTGAAACTTCCTGAAGATGTTTCATTGAAGAGGAACAACATAAAACTTTTTTCATTCCTTTTTCTCTTTTCTATCCCCTTTCCTTGAATATGTCATTGTCATAACCAGTTGTCCTGGTGACACCAGTCTAACTTTCATTCTTTTTTCTTCCTTTATTGCTGCCTTCTATTTTTTTTTTTTTTTTGTAGCACACCCACTGTGAGGTTCTTTCTCATCCCAGCAGTCTTTTGCCATTTTTACCTTTGTGCTGGTGCTATGGGAGCGGAGTGTTCAGGTCCTACATGCTGTCAGTGTCTTTTTTCTCTTTTCTCATCTTTATTGCCTGTGAGCAATGCAGGAACTACTGCACAGTACCTTTACTCCATGAACCTCAGAGGTGCAAAACGGGTCAGGAGAACTTGACTGAAGGGAGCAGATAGCAGTGTATACTATTTTGTTAAATAATCAATGTCTATGATATGACCACACATACAGATCTAATGCAATTAATGTTGCAGATCAATGGTGTGTTGAAAAACTTCTGAAGAGGTTATTGAAGTCAAGTGTTTCCTTCCCCAGAAAATTATGAGGGAAGAACTACATGGTAAACATGATTATAGCATTCCAATTCCCAAAGACATTTTCCTTCCTTTTCATTACTGAAATATCTCTCAAATTCTAAGCCAATGTCAGCAGCAAATTTACAGAGTATTTGTTATGAAAATACCTGCTCATATCTCAAACCTCATGACTTACATATATTAGGATACAAAGTCAAAGATAACAGTAGCATGTGTGAGATATATTACTCTTCATGCAGTCAACAGACTTGTATGATGTTGCACACAGGATATAGTAAATTAAGCAGGTAAAGGAAGACCAACCCAGCTTTTAAAAAGTGAAGTACTGAAATTTGTTACTAAATCATACTAACTCTTACAAACTTTCTGAGATTTTGAAATCTCAATTTGCACCACCATTAGGAAAGCTTGTGAGAGTTTCCTTTTTATAAAGACATTTTACTGTAGCAAGATCAAAACTTTAAACTCTCTTCTCTCTGAATATAAATCCCTAAACAAATCTTCCAAATATCTTTCTGTCTGAAGAAAGGAAACCATAGTGTTGCATGCAAATAGAGTTTCCAAGGAATAGAGTGGAAAGGAGCCAGTGACTTTATGAGAAACAGTAGTGCTCACATTGTATTTGATCCATCCTCAATAAAAGGCTCATCTGCTACTGTAATGGAAGGAAGCATAATAATAAAGTAAATTGAATCGCTACAAGTTTGAAGGGAAAAAAATTCAGAATATCTTGTCTGAGTGTGGTTGCTTCTGATGGCTTTTCTGTCTTTCAGGGGTCTAGCTTTTTGCTGCTGTTGTTAACAAAACTGTTTCAGATGTATTTTGTATTATTCCATCTTCCAGGTCAGAAAAACAAAGAAGGAGAGTGAGAAAAGTGACTTACTCCCTAAATTACACAGTGAACTAACAACAGAGCTGGAAATAGAAGCTATATCTTCTGAGAGGCTCAGTGCCTCTATTTATCATGCTTATGGTGAGCAAAGGTCTTTTCCCATTCTATAAGTACTTGATCTCCATGCATTTTTTTTTTTCTTAAGGTAAACACAAGAGGTTCTTTATATTCCCATACCGCCTTGGTGAGGTTATGGAGGTGTGCATGAGGGTTTATGTCTTTAGAAACCTCTTTGTAGTTGTAATGATATAATGGTTTATGTGAAGCTGCCTAGACATGGGATCATTCTGGCCACATTAAGGAAAATTTTCATGTCTGTGGGCTGCACCCTAGATTCAGATCTAAAGAGTTCATTCTTCGTTTGCCTGTGGCATTTGCATGTTGTAAGAGGGTACACTGTGTGAGATGCCTTTGTTGCAATGACTAACCCTCATAAGAGTGGACTAAAGCCTTGGTCCTGATTTGGGATTCGACAGGTATGCCAAGCTTGTCTATTCTCATGTTCAGAAAAGTACTACCACACTTTGAATCGACTATAACTTAGACTTGAGTTTTAATTTGTAACTATGATATGTTACAATAATTAAGTTGAGAAGTCAGTAGCCAGATACTAACATGACAATGCAGCTGTAAAATAGCAAGTAGTTGGAGAATGGCATTTTACCTTCCCATGACTGGTTATGCAAAACTAAGAGAAGTGTGTATTAGAATGCTCTAAGAAATGTAGGAGAGTAGCCAAAGACTGAATCAAAAATGATCATGAAAGAGATAGAATACTGGTTGTAATTCAACCCATACTCAGTTAATGGGCAGTCAGGGGTTATGACAATTCCCAAGCTCCAGAGGTGACTGGTACTCTCTGAAACAGTTGTCTCACATCCTTTATCATTCCCACATCTTTTTTGACAATGTCACTTTTCATGGAAACACAGAATCACTTTTGACCTTGGCCTTGCCTCCTGCAGACCTCTCCTAGATCATATTGTTTCTTAAAGGTTCTGCAGTGATTTGGAGTAGCTCTGTTGGCAGCCCACCAGCACTATTAGAGCATTTTGCTGAGCTCCAAGGACAATCTCCGTTGCTCAGGCTTGGTTGACAAGGTGGCAGGTTTGAGGCGGGTAAGGCAAAGAAAGCTTTGGGAACTGTTCTGTAATTGATCCCAGATCTGGTTCTTAGATTGATTCCTGCAAACTGCCCAGTGAGAACTAATTTTCACAACTCTAAGCACATCTACTAAAGTTTCAGGTGACCAGACTTTTGTCTTTTAATGACATGAAATGAAATTGCAGAAAGGAGTCAAAGATTCTCTTTGCTGCAAGTCAGACTGTGAATAGAGATACTCTACTTTCCACCAACCTCAATTCAGCAAAACAAATCTTTGCTTATTAAAGAGTGTACTGAATGGCACAACTGCACAGGAAGGGGAGAGTGCTCCAATACTACAGCCTTGTGCAATCAGTGCAGATAAATAGTGGTTCAGGCTTCTGACACTGAATGGATATGATGGATGAAATGCGTTCCACTTGTAGGTGATAAAAGCTTATTCATTGTCTTTGGTGCAGCCATGATTTATTGTAAGCATTAAACCTCAAGCATATGAACATCTTTTCATTTGAAATTACTGCTAATAATAATTAAAACATTGTGAAATCAACATTTGATATAGGAGTTCTGAATTACATAAATTTGAAATATATATCCAAATTAAATATGTTGTACTTGCTTTAATATCATGTTATCTCATGAATTATGTTATTAAATTGCTATATTTTTAATAACAGTTATTTTTAATATACATACATATAAACATGATGCCATTTTCCTGACATAAATCACATTTTTGTGATTTGTTCCATTCTTGTCTTCTACTTGAATGACTTCTTAAAATTTTGTTGTGATTGTTTCTCAAGTCTAAAAAGGCCAGTTAGTATACCTACACAATGAATCAGAAGTAAATTAAACCCTCTGCTGCTTGTCATTCTCAGCACTTCTTGTTATATTGTAGTGACAGCACAAAATTTATTTATCACTGTAGGAAAATATAAGGAACTTTTCAGAGCCTTTCCCTCCTTACCTTTACGAAACTTTGTGCAAACACAATTGATGCGCAGTGTAGAATTGAGCTTTCTGATCTTCAGAGAAGTGAGTGAAATGATAAACTTTTGAAGGCCTCTGTGGAAAAGCAGTTGAGGCATAAAAAATATACACATTGTTTCCTTAGTTAATTTTGAATGTCTTGTGAAATTATTTTCTTTTTATGAATACTAGAGATGTTGTACTGATAGCACTGCTGAAACTGTATCTCACTAAAGTCATCTAGACACAATTCTTGGTCATTTAATAAGAGTAGAAATGAAAGAACTATTATAAAGTGGAGAGCTTTCCAGGAAAATAAAATTACCTCACACAGTAAAAAAAATAGACTGTGAAGATAAATTCTAAACATTTTTTGATGCTGTCCTGTTGTGTCATATCAGGTAAAAGAACTACCAGGTTTTAGTCGTTGGTGACAATGACAGAAAGGTAAACATGTCATCCTTGAAGGTAGCATCTATGAGTGAGATCTAGATTTAAAAAAGCTAGTGTCTCTTCTTCAAATTGCTCCCAAAAGTTGAATTATTGAACATTTCTGAAAATCACATTGACTATCCCTTACTTAATTCCAGTAGATAATTTTTTTAATTTTTGTGAAAAAAATTAACATTTCCAGTCAGAAAATGTTAGTGAATTATCTTTCTGTGAATGCAAATTATATGTTTATCAGCATTCACAAAATAGTTTTCATGCTGTAAGTTGTATGCAAACAGTCCACTCTAATTCTGAATCTGATTGTGCTGGTTTTGCTCCTTGTATATGAAGAAGTAACAGATGATGACCCAGCTCCCGAATATGCAAAACACACACAAACATCCTATCTTAATATATACGTCAATATGAGGTTTTACTTATTCCAAGTTCATTATATAAATTAGGAAAAAAATACTAGGGAATAAACAATATGTATACACAAAACTGAACTAAGAATTAATCTTTTGAAAGACTTAGTCAAAACTGATGTGACTCAGCAATGCAACATAGCTACAAAGATGATGAAGGGACTGGAACATGTCTCTTAGGAGGAAAGGCTGAGAGCCCGGGGACTGTTTGGCCTGGAAAAGAGATGACTTGAGAGGGGATCTTATTAATGTTTATAAATATCTGAAGGGTGGGTGTCAAGTAGAAGGGGACAGTCTCTTTTCAGTTGTGCCCTGTAATAGGACAAGAGGTAATGGTAGGAAGGTGAAACACAGGAAGTTCCACCTCAACTTCAACAGAGTCACAATTTCTTTTATCATATTATTGGTCCTTTTGTGGGTATTTTGTAATGTCACTGAAGTGCCCATTTGGAAAATTATATCTAGACCACTTATACCAAATGCAAAACAGGACAAGACCATCCCAACCTACCAGATTTTATGAACTGAAATACAGAAGAGAAATCCCAAGGAATACCTAGGAAACATACTTTGCTTAAGGCCTGATGCAAAAATAGCAAAGGGAATGATGAAAAGAAAATCAGGGTTTTCAAAGCATGACTTTCTCTTGCCTGCAGATGCCAGGCTGTGCAAAACTATTTCAAATGTATGGATAACCTGTTGAGTGGAACACTGAAAATTTGACCAAAGCACCATTGGGACTTCATTCTCAGATCCATCCATCTGAAAGAGAGGTTATCCCTGAGCCTGAATGTTGACACCAGTGTTGTTGGCATGTTCAGTCAGGGTCATTACTCTGAAGTATTGTGGGAAATGCTGAGGTGCTCTTCTGATGAGGAGTTTCAGTGCCTGCTGGAAAGCTGCACTAACTAAAAAAATAGTGGAGATGAGTAGAAACTTTTAGACAAGGTGTCAAGTGCCAGAACCTGCTAGTGAAAGCTGATGCCATCGTTTGGAGCTGCAAATGGGGCTCCCACGTGGTTTCTGTGTCTCAACCATTTAAAATGTTGACACATAGGTTCTTAATGTTGCTTTTAATGTTATTGTTATATTTCCTAAACAAACAGTTCTGTTGTTTAGGCTCAAAAGAAATATTTATCGAGAACAATAAAACAATTTTAGAAAAAGCGTTTGAAACCTAAACAAAAATATTAATCAACCTGGACTGTTTTCATCCCCTGCTATTTTGGTTCTTATGTTACTACCCTTCAACAAAGTTGGAGCAGTGACATTTTTTTATAGCTGGATGACTTTGACAGCTCATTATTTTTTGTGTGAAAGGGAAAATCCTATAAAATGTGGCAGGTAAGATACTTCTCCTGTTCTTTTTCATGGCTTATGGAAGAAACTGCGGAGGTACGAAGGGTGTCAGCCTGCTGTTTGGCACTGGGGAGGAGCAGTATCTTTCAGAGGTACACTCTGCAGCCTTCCTCTTTCTGAAATGGTGATCAAGGGGCTTCATCTTTTGGTTCATCTTCTGTTGGAGGAATTGCTGATGTCCTTCTTTCCTGATCTCCTTTTCTTGGGTCTTGCCTGTAGTAGTGGTGCTGACTAGGACAGCTGTGGGTCGCCGGGTGGGAGGAGATTGTGAGCTGCCCTGTGCAAGTCACAGCCAGTTCCAGCCATCTCCAGCCAGCTTTGAGACCCACAAGGGCATCTCCCTAGGAACACACAAGGCCAGAAGGGCTCATCTAGGGTTAAGTGGCAGTTACAGAGGAGGATAACTGGAGCAGATAGGTGCAGGGAATAGTACTGGGAACAGGTCTGGAGTCCCGCTGATGGAAGGATGAGGGTCCCCTTAGGGACCCATGCTGGGCCTGTGTCACTCTGAGGGACTGGAGTGGGGACACCCCTGAAGAACTGTGTACTGATGGGGACCTATGCTGGAGCAGGAGACCAGTGAGAAGCCAGGATAGAGAAGGAGAGAAAGGAAGTAGGAAACAGCTGTTCAGGGACAGCTCTGTCCTGGGCTGCTTGCTGTCCCTCCCAAGGGAGTAGCAGGGCTGGCATGAGGCACTGTGGGAGCAAGGGAAGGCAGGAAGAGACATAGTGGGCTTCAACTGAGCATGGGGAAGGGGGATGAGAGATGTATCCCTCAGTGTATATTTAATTCTTTGTCTTCATGATTTTCTTAATGCTTGAATTGGTAATTAAAAATTGATGTTAATTGGCAATAAATCGCAGTAAGTGCAATTCCTCAAGCTGAAATTGTTTTGCCCATGGCAAACATTTACTTCTATGATGTTACTGAGGAGGAGTTTCAGTGATGAAAGGAGCAGGGTTAGAAATGACTATGAAAGGATGGAGCCTTCTCAGACATCAATTTCACTTACCTCAGGATATGGATGGCTGTGTACCTTCTTCTTCCCACTTCCTCCTGCCCTTCTTCCTCCTTATTTCCCATTCCTTTTTCCTCCCTGATAGGGAAGACAGTACCAATCCCCTCCCTTCCTACCTTCCCCCACCCCCTCCCAATAAGAAAACAACTTTGTTGACAAGGCACAGAACAGACATGAAACAGGAAGAAAACTTCAGAAAATGGTACAGTGGAAATTCTTGAGGTGTTGGAAGGGCATGTCCTTGAAACTATTTGAGTACATGGGATAACCTCTGAGGATGGATGCACGCTGTCAGTGTTGTATGAAGACTTTTACATCTTGATTTAAACTACATTATTAAAATGAATGTAAAATAATCTACTATAATGCCTTGTCCTTTTCTGTGCTGAGAACACTTGATGGGGGAAAAAAGAAATCACTTATCTGGCTGATGAATAAATGCAAAAATAAATCCTTATTATGAAGCTTGCTTATATAGGTCTGTTTCAGATATTAAACCATTACATCTTGCCATTAAATTACATTATTCCCCAATGCAAACAGAAATTTTCACAAGGTGGCATTTTGTGCCACACATTTGAATTTATATAAAGTAAGGCATACAGTGTTCAACATATATCAGTAAAAGCTTTTGATTTATGTTTCCAAGAACTAGGTCACATAAAGTGCTCATTTTAGGATGAGGATATGTATGTGCCTGTTTATACTGGCATCTTTGCCTCTGAATGAGAATATATGGCTGTGTTAAAGAGACATTTGTCAAGTAAAATAACGACATTGTTTTTCTCTGAGTTAAAGGTGATAATTACTCATAGTTTATATGGAGCTATCAGTAATACACAGTTTCTCTGATAGTGCTCTTCACCCTGTAGGCACCCCTGTAAGTTTACTCCCAGTGCCTGTTATTATCTTTTTGGTGGTTGATCATCCTGAGGAAAATAGAGTTACGGTGGGAAATGGCCTCGTGTGTCACAGAGTTCAGAACCCTGCTGCTGCAGATAACCACAGTATATAACAGTTTTTTTTAAAATCTCATCATTCCCTATGTTAAAACTCTCTAGTTTTGCTGGAACCCATTACTCTTCAAGAAAGTATAGTGCACTCTCACTTTGATGAAGAATAGAGCTTTCTTGTCTTCATGGAGCTGTTGGATAAATGTTAATGCTCAGTGTATACTCATTAATTCATGTACCTACAGAGACCTTTAAGTTAAAGAGCTCCACTTCTTCCTGTAGTTTATCACAAATCATGTTGTACTTACAAAGGACAAAGCAAATCCACTTCCAAAATTATCATTTAATAAAATAGATTTTTGATTCCTCCAAATAACTTTGCAGCCCTTACATTAGTCCTTTGTAGCCTGTGTTCATCTTCTTTGAACACTGATGTTCAAAGCAGTGCAAATGAAGCCAAGGCAGTGACTTGTACAAAGCCCTAATGCTTCCCTGTTACTGAAATATTTCACCTGAACCTCACTGAGGGATCACATTTTCATTTTTTCTTGACTGTGTTACAGGAGTAGTCATTTTAATCAGCAAATCCAAATGCTAGTAAAATAGCAACACCAAGGAATTTTTAAGAGGCTAGATTTAATAAAGAGTTAATTTGATGATTTTTTTTTGGTTGATATTCTGATTTTTTTTTTAATTTTATTTTTATTTTTTTTTGTGTTCAGTATGGATGGTGCTAGATGCAGATAATTCTTGGTAGCAAAGTTTACACTGATTGTAACTGACTGGCTCATCTCTGTGAGGAAGTCCAAAATCTGGAACTTTGCCATACTGAATATTTATGTATACTGCATGCTCAAGAAGAGACACTTTCTCTGAGAAATGTGAATTCAATCACTTTCTTTAATTGTCCCTCCACACTTAAAATAACTTCCAGTTTGTTACTAGTTGTGTTTTGTCTTCCACCCTTGCACTGAGGGGTGGAGCTAGGTCTGTTCCTGAAGGCTTTTAGCTTTTGCTGATCCAGCTGGTTTTGGGCTCTGCACATGGAAGTGTGGCAATGAGATACAGTCAGTATGAGTAGATAATGCAGTGAGACAGGACTCTTTTTAGGTTGAAACTGAACTGAATAAATTAGAGGGAATGCTGTTAAAACTGTGTCTTCTGACCTATTTTTCTCTTGCATTTCACCAAGCAAAGGGATAGTCTAGGAGTCTTCCCAAAGCTTTAATGAGCCCCTACCTTCTCCTAGTTGAACTCTGAGAGTGTGAATAAATACCAGGAGCCAAGCTGAACTAGACTGTGTGAATGATAACATTTTTTTTTCCAGCAGGACTGGCTTTAAAGCTCTGTTGGTCTGAAAGTTTATTCACACAGACACAGAGAAGTCCAAATGACTTAATTTTATCCCAGAGAAGGCACAGTACCTTACAGGCATTAATCTCACAGGAATGGGTTTGGGGTCTGCCCAAAACTGGGCTGAGTACCTGTAGATACAAATAGCCTGGAGGGTATCTATAAAGGAGAGGTGGAGCATCGATGTCCCATTGCAGGAGTAGCTAGAGCATACCTTTCACATTTGAAGACACTCAGGATGGAATTCTTGCCATCAAATGTGTCATAGAACAGACTGCTTCAGACACAGCAAGCAATGAACACAATGAACAGTATTTTTAAAAGACATTTTTATCACCATTTAAGCATGTGATTGTTGGAGAGGGTTTGTGAGAGACAGAAATTTGGAAATATTCTGGAATTCATGTCTGACAAGTCCCTTGTAGATGACATATCACAGCCTGGAGCAGAGACTCCAGAACAGAAGACACAGGCTCTTCCTTGAGTCCACAAAATGTCTGACCATTTTGGCTTTCTTCTTCTCTTTAGGAAAGGGCAAAAGTGAGACTGGATACCTACCAACCAGTGAGCAACAGAATCTAGAAGGAACTAATCTGAGACTCCTTTCCAGTGCTCTGCAGTTCACATCCAGTGTTGTGTCTTGATCTCAGACATACACCTACAGAAGAATGCAGAGGGGATGAGTCTTTCCAGCAGCCGGCTGAAAGTAGTTTCTCTCAGCCTTGCAAAGTTTATATTTGCATTTGGCTTTTTTTTTTTTTTGGTGGGTTTTTTTTTTTGGTGACATCACAGCTGAACAAACGCTCTCTTGTTGGTAGCTATACTCCTTACTTTGCAGCAGTGGAGACTTTGGCAAAGTCTGAGCTGCAAAGAGAAAATCCATCTGTCTCAGGGATCTGAGGGGAACTAAGCAGACAGACAATTTGCCGAACTGATCTCTGTATGTCTTGTCTGCAACAAAGAGCCTTTCCATTGCAAATGGACATGAAATCTTTTGTGAGGGAAGGTGTTATCATAGTTTGGAAGAGTGGGAGTGATCAGGAGTATGTGTTCAGCTTAGTGAAGGAACTACTAGCTACGAGGTGGGGTGGTTACTTGTGGGTAGACGAGTACTGGCTATATGTTTTGACAGTGAAAGTTCATATCTTGCTTGGCTCAGAGAAGAGATAGAAAACTTTAGTTGTTGTTCTTTTTGCATTTTCTTTATCTCTTAATTACCCTTCCTGTTAGAAATAAGATACTCAAGCGGACAACAGAAGCACTTGAGGTATATTTTCCAAAGTCCTAGAAAGATTCAAGTGTAGTTTGATTTGAATTAAAAATGGTGATTCTTCTGAGAAAATGGTGCTGTCCTGGACTGAGACCTTAATCACAGTCAGTCCTGTGACAAGCAAACTTACTTTCATATTTTTTCTGTGTTACAATATATGACTTAACCAAGCTCTTGAGGCCTGTCAGAAGGATGCTTGTTATTAAACCCCATTAATGTAACACATTCTTTTAAAAGGTCCTTAAGATTGGAGCTTTTTCTGCAATCACTCTATTAAAACATCAGCCAGGTGATTAATCCAAATGGCACTATGCAAATGACTCTTCCTGTGATGCCCACACTTTTGCCTTCACTGCTTGAAATGAGGATGATTCTTTCTTTCTTCCCTTTGAAAAGTCAATTCCTTTGTCAGAGAATGTGTTTCTCAGCTTCAGACAAATAAAAATCTGAACTGACCCTCTGAATACATTTAAAAGTTGCACATGAAAAAAAAAAAGAAAACCAAACCACTCTGGAAACACTTTTGATATCAAGAAAGCATGAATCACAAATTTTTGAAAGCGAGAGTAGGTCAGAGCAATTACAGATGAAATTCAAAGCATTGTAGAAAACTTCTGAAAGAAGTCAAGAGTTGTAACATAGAAATAATCTTCTACCTATTCCTTTCCTGTCACATTGATTGTGGTCCTTGACTCACATGCCCAGCACTATATATCCTCACATTGTTGTCTTCTTCACTGGAATTTCAAAGCTTACATTTCTCTCTCCATCTAGTGCCCATCCTTCCTCCTCTGTTATTTTTACTGTAATTGTTATGGTGTCAGCTGTGTTGATCACTTCAGAGTGCTGAGGTCTTAAAAGCATTGGTACACACATTCAATATTTATATAGGTTTTTTTCAGGTTATTAGCTTTTTTCACTATCTTTCTGTATCAGTCTAGAAATGAAAGGGACATTATTACAACAGCCTTGGGTTTCCTTGTGTTGAGATTTTTTAAGTGGCAGATGGAGTTACCTTTTAAAACATACCCATGATAAGAAGTGAACTCCAGACCTGTGTCACTTTAATTATTTAGTCTGACACTTGAAAAATAGAGCAGCTTTGGTTCTCCATAGAAGCAGTTTAGTTAAGAAAGAAGATGCAAATCAGACCAGTTGCATATTTATAGTGTGACTGCATTGCTATGTGAACCTTGCCACATTATCATGTCAACTATTCATAGACATTAAAAGAAGATGATGTATTTCCTTTCAGCTTTGGTCACTTAGAAGGTGTGTAGAAGATTTCCTTCCCCCTGCAAGCCCACATTATGCAGTCTTGTTTTTTAAATCCAATCTGTCTGTGTCAGGAGCCCAGCAGTAAGTCTGCTTCTCTGTATGAGGGAAATTGTTTTCTGCTAACTGATGACCTCAGCATAGCAGTTTCTTTTCCAGCACATCAAAGCTCACAGTCAGACTTGCTGCAGCAAGTGCACTTTTGAGTGTCTTTATGACATATAAAGACCCTCTTTGGCATTCATACTGTGTTTCTCTATTGTTTACAAGCTAGCAGTGAATTATTTATGGAAGTTGCTGGAGATATGACTTTTGTTTTTGCCCAAAAGCTGTGTGTTATCTTATGGTGAGATTTTATGTGAAAGCTATTTTGGGGGTTTATGTCCTTTTTACATTTATTTGACAGTTTTTATGGTACCAATCCCTTGTTTCCAATTTCATTACTGTTAAAACCCATCTCTGAAAATGATTATTAAATGCAGTGTGGCTTTAACTCGGGTGATGATACTTTTCTTTTCATTTCTGTTTTTGAGTGCTTTCATATAAGATTGTACCAAACAAATTAACATGAATATTATTAGCAAAGGAGCAGCCATTTTCTTTCTTCAAACAAAGCTTAAAATCACTGGTTCTTATCTGCAACGTACATACCTTAAATCAGGGTACAACTATGCTTCACTTTATACATATGTGTAAGTTATGACATCAGTCAATAGTTACATTGGCATAATGTCAAACTTTTAGTAGTGACCAGTGTTAAAACTCACTGATGATTCACTCTATTTTATAGATATTGAAGCATCAAAGACAGGCAGTGTTATAACAATTTGACCAAACTGGTCTTAGAAATGACATACAATTTTGGATCTGTAGGAGTGAACTGCAATTTGATACTTTCTTTTTTCCACTTAACAAGAAGAGGGAAACTGCACTCACTGCCACATTACTCTGAAGAAGTTATTTGGACTCCTTTCCATAAATGCAAGACTCAGAATCAATTCAGTTCAGAGATCAAAATGATTCCAGACACTGGTAGTTAAAATTGCTGAGGAGGACCTTTCTTCCCCAGGTTCTTAAGCTTAAATGCATTTATTCTTTAGATGATAGTACTGCCTAAATTTCGTAAAAAGGCAGACTTAGGAACTTCTCTGAAGTTCTCATTCAGACATATATGTATCATTTGACATAATCTGAAAATGGATATTTTGACCCTGTGTCTCAGTCATTCTGTTTGAATTCAGGATCTTTAATGCTTATGTTTTTGCATTTAGAGCCTGAAAACCTAAGAAAGTAGGTATCTTCTGGATTTGTTAGAGTTCTCAGTGGTTATGCTGCTGTTACTTTACATGGCTCTTTGAAAGTTTTTCACAGAAGTAACTGTGCATGGAAGTATATGTCTTATGGAATAAAAGTTAAGGTACTTTGGAAAATGGAAATGCCAGACTGTAGTCTCTAGTTATTTTTTCAACATGGAATTCATGGCTGGTTTGGCAGTGATGTAAATTGCACATCAAAGGCTGCATTCATTTCCCCTATCTTCACATGCCTATGGTTTAGATGTGTAAAATTAAGATAATGATCTTAAAACCCTTTATAGTCTGTGGTGAAAAGTAGGCATTACTGAACATTGAAATTAATCTGACTCTAACGTACCTGTTGTTCTGAGTATCACTGGAGCTTTCATAGTGTGAAAAAATGGCATGAGCACACGATTACTGTTCGTGTCTGGATCAGATTTATTTGTGGTTAGTATGCCTTTACAGCTTAGAGATGTGAAGCTTCCTGCAGGAGGTGTTTTGAATATATAACACGGGATTTGCAGAAGTGGGTAGTATCATTAAAAATCTGTTTCAATTCATTATGAGAGCTGTGTTAGCAATGAATGCTTTAGGATACACTGTTCTTAGTGACAGATGTTCCTCTTGGGGTTTAAGTATTTATGCTGGCCTCTTCTCGTTTCTCTTTAAGGAAATATGTGATCCTTTGAAACATATCATGGCTGCCAAATTCTAATCCGAAGGGCTCAGATGAGTTGCTGGAACATTGGCATTTAGTTTCATTTGAGATACTGCAAGGCATCCTTGACATCTGAATGGGGCTGACAGTACACAAGAAGGAAGGGAGGTAGATATACTTCTGGTGTAACAGCTGAAGGCCAGCCAGGATACCCTTTTCAATTTCAACATTTCAAATGATCTTGGCATTAGCAGTCTATGCTTAGGATGTGAATCATGCAGTAATTTCCTTCTGTGGTTTCCTTCAACTGGACAGGCATGGTACTGGGGCAAAATAAATTGGAATCTTCTTCTCTAGTTACTCTTGCTGTAACAGAGACTTAGTGGAGACAGGGCACTTTCAATTTCTTGTCACAATAGTTGCAATTTCTTGTCTGACTTACTAATGTCTTTTATTTATGTGTAGCTTTAAAGATCTCTATATGCAGGTGTGTACTTTTTATAGCTAGATCATCAACATAGATCTTGGTCATATGCCAGGACAAGCTCAGCTGTACAGGACTATGGCTGCAGTTGTCTCCAGAAGTGGAGACCTCCCTCCTACTTGTTTATTCCTTTTCTATTCACACAGCACAGCCAATAGAATTTGGTCTTGATCTCAGTAGCTGAGACACGGCATTTCATAAAGACCCAGTGCCTATTTGACTAACATTTTAAAATTTGCTTCTAAATCAAGGCCTCTCCACTCATTCAACCACTCACAGAATATTTCAGAAATGAAAGCCTTGCATCTCTGCAGATAAGTCCCTTATTACTGAAGCATCTCTCACTCTCCAAGATAATTAAAGACTTACCTGTGAACTATGGTCCTATAGGTCAAGTAGAATCATGTCTCTCAAAATCTGAAAGACTAGAACCTGCAAAAGCAGATAAAATTCAGTCTGTGATTTCAAGAGCTATTTTCTGCCTGAATTAGGAGTCAGTGTAGAGATATGATAGACCTAAAACCATCAAGGAATAAGGCTTACTGGCCCTCAAGGGAAGCTTTTGTGCTTGATATACCAATGTTCTGCGCACAGGGCTTTCATCAGATTCAGCTGGAGCTGTATGTGAGAGGCAGATACTGAACAAGAAGTGACCCAGTCAGTGACCAACCAGTAAAAAACCTCAAAGTGAAGAGGAAACTGTCAGAAACTAATAGTTTCAAAGGAACTCAGAATACATGGGAAAACTATTCATTTGTTTCCTAATGGGACAAATTATTCTTTAATTTCTGTTAGTTTTTGTCATATCCCTACTATAACTACTACAACTACATAGCTGACTAGATATATATCTGCTTTAACTCACTTGATTTTGAGTTCGTGTATTTTTTGGTTCTTAAAACAGAAAGGCACAATGCTGCATCCTATTGTCTTAGAATACCTCTAATGACTAGCAGTAAAGAGTAACCTTCTGTCTTTCATTGGAAAGCTGATGTTTTTGTTCAAACCTCTGTCTATTGCTTTCCTCTTCCAGACTTCCACTGAAGAGTGATGATAGTCTGTGCTAGGTTCTTTAAATTCAGCAGACAAGCTTCTCACATCTGGTCAATTATCTGTGTTCTACTTGCCCTTTCTGTCTAATCCCTCTATTATATAGAAGTCCTTTATAATGTGACAGCTGAACATTAAAAACAATGTGAGGTTAGATCAGAGGCAAGCTGAAAGTAACCCCTGTCTGAATGACAGATGCCTGTGTTGTACTTATATTTTGCTTCTCCAGCACAAAGGCCCTTAAAATCTTTCATATAGGGCTTTACAGAAATTTAAGTTAGAACAAGATTTGTTATGAGAGCTTTTCAAAATTTTGCCTAAGAAGTCTATTTAGTGGTAATACTAGTTTAAAGGTATAAGATCCTTTATAATCCTTATTAGAAATGACTGAAAAAATGCTGAGATAGATGCTTGGGCAATGGAGTAAAAATAAAGCACCTTAAATGCCTTGTTCTGTTGTGCTGACAGATGACACCTTTGTGTACTATTTATGAATGACCTCAGTGCTATAATTTTGGGACGTTTCAAAATGTAATTTAATCCCATCTGAAGTCAAGAAGTCAGTTTCTTTTCTGCCGTTAGACATTGCTTTTCTCTTATACCTCAGCCTTTCAAACATGTATAAAAAATGATACAGACCATATTCTAACATTTTAATTGCAACCAATATGCACATGTAGTAGACATAACAGGAGAATTGACCAAGAAAAGGTGTCCATGGAATAAATATTTGCAATTCATTACCAAGTCTACTGGGGGTCCTGGGATAGATCACAGACCTTTTGCCCTTAGCTGGTCAAAAAGGAAGAAGTTTTCACATATATTTTGCTCCATATTTATACGTATGTAAATTGACACTCAAGAGCTGTACTCCTTTGCCTAACTCCAGAATTTGTCTTATTCTTCACCTTATTATTTAGTTAATTATAACTGGTTTAAATAAGATTTTTCCAAAGTGTGGTCTGAGGATGACTAGTGGACTGCAAAGCTGAGGAAATTGTCTCCTGGGGTTATTAAACTGTGTTTTCAATAACATTTAGAATTTGAAGCAAAAAGGCCGCATGACTGACTACAAAAAATGAAGAAAGCAAATAGTGGCCCACTCCTCATTCCCAGATTGGAAAGCAATGCATTCAGTCATTAGTGCAGACAGTGTGAATGAAGACTGCAGGAACCAATTCCACGTCCAAGCTAATTTTCATTCTGGACATTTCAATGTGCTTGGCTTAATCCTCATCCTTTCAAAAGCAGCATACTGAACAATACTCAAGACTAATCTAGCAGATCATTAACTGAAAATGTTAAAAATAAGTTTTAATAATTTTGCCAACACTAAGTGTGAACCCTATGACAAAGGAAGAAAAGTTATTTATTATATCTGTTTTTTTCAGAGCTCTTGGAGAACACAGAAAATCCATACATTCACTTCACGGCCCCCAACCAACTGCCATTTCCATGCCCTTAACATGATATTTATTCATTGAAAATTAAAGCATTAACGTGTTTGCATTCAATCCTTCTGTAATAGTAGAATCAGTAATCTAAACAGGCTGCTAGATTCCAATGACATATTCATTAGGACTGAATTATGAGTTCAGCACATCCTGAAAATAGGGACTTCTTAGTACATTTGTACAGCTGTCATTTTGCTGCAGACACAGACCAAGAAAGGAATGACTGCAAAACCAAATGCAATAGACCAGCCTTTTTGGTAACCATACCCTCCTTTCCTCCTCTAAACAGTATTCCTCTGACAGGATTTGCCTGACAGAGAAAAAGAGTAAGTCGATATTTGGAAATAAATGTAAGAGAAAGAAGAAGGTTTAAAAGCATTGGGTGAAATATGCTCTGAAACTAACATACATCAGAGAATAAAGCCCACAGTATAATTTGTTTTAAAACAGTAAAAAAGCACATAAGTTCACTTTGCACCATATGGTGTTAAGTTAAATCTGCTTCGTAATTTTGAGACAAGAACATATGCACCCAATGAAGTAGCAGTTGTTATAGAAAATACTACTGTTTTGTTAGTAAATAACATTACAAATCTAAAAGTAGCCCCTTAAGTGATTTTTCTCTCCAGTAGATTAGTATGAGGAACAGCCATTACTGTGATTGAGTTACCTGGCTAGGTGTGTGTGAAAGTCTGCAGAAGCCTGCTTGTCTGAGAAGATGCGATCACATAATTACATTTCTTATACTGTACATAGCATTTTAACATTTCATTTCCACCTTTTTGAATGAGGAGTGCTCATGCTGCCACTCAGAGATGAGCAAGAGAAACAGCCCCTTTTTTTTTTGCATTTTCTCATTTGATCCTATATATCTTATATGCGTAAATCAAGTCAGGCTATGCAGCTGTTCACATTCGCCTGTTGCACTGGGGCAAAACTGCAGTTGTTTCAGCATGGTACTCTGAACCCGGTAGAGAGGTGCTGGTGCTCTGTATGGTGGTTCTGGTGAATGAGCATGCTTCAGCTTCCTGGCAAACTGGTGACACTGCAGACTGTGTCAATACTGGGTGGCACAGCTATAGAGGGGTGGGGGAAGGACACAGAGCCATGGAGGAAAGTGCATAGACAGAGATTTCAGTGGATATAGAAAGGACTTAGAGAAGTCATTGCCTTCTTAGCACACTGGCTTTTACTTAAACAAGTTCTATTAGGAGTTTGGGAGCAGCAAGAAGGTATTTTGGGTCCCTACCATGCCTCAGGTGAGGAGCCAGCCACACCTGAATGATACCATTGACTTCAGTGCTAGTGCTATCTAAAACAGTAACTGCAGTTTCTAAAGAGTAGCATATCTGTATGCTGCTAGCACTGTGATAAAAGCTAAGGGGGGAAGGCCAAATAATATCCTGTCCAGATACTGATAGGCCCATCCCGGGAGCCATCAGCCCATCTAAGGCCCATCAGCACAAGCCCAGAGGAGTACAGAGGCACATCCCCAGGTAGGGATGAACATGAATTGAGGATTCCTGAGGAACCACCACCCTGCTTGGGCCTCTCCCAGGTCTGCCCCAGCAGAGCCTCAGCCCCAGTGTCCAGGTGTGAAACCTGTCACCATGAATCAACGGGAGCAGCTTTCTGGATCACCTTTTGGACTAAGAGGACTGCTGCCTAGGGGTGTGAAACTTTATGGGATACAGGGGAAAAGCAGTTTGACATCTCACAGGACTTGGGAGAGGAATCAGAGTTGGGAAAAGGGAGATGTTCAAGTGATTTGTGGAGGAACAAGAGTGAGAAAATAGAAGGGTAAGCAGGTGAAAAGGGGCTGGTTGTGTATAAGTAGTGGGCTGGTCATTCCCTGTGCTGGATCAACATGGTCTGTCCTGTCTTCTTATCAAATTCTTTTCTATCTCTTTCCAGTGATTCTTTATTCTGTGTGGGGGGTGTGAGTGCAGTAACTGAAGTCAGACTGTGAGTCAGGGTGTCTGTGTGTCTATGGTATCAGTGACTGCAGCAAGTGTGGGTGTGTGGTCACTAGTGAAGACCAAGCTGGTGAGCAGATGAAGTGGCCTGGGAGCAAGGAGGTGAGTGGGTCTCTAAGGATCAGATCTAAGTGCAAGAATGCCAGTGTTTGTCTAAGGCCATGGGGTTTAGAGCACAGGGGGATAGTTATTGGGACCTGGGAAGTTCCAACCATTTGTGAGTGTGTGTGCGTGCGTATACGTGCATACACATGCATGTTAGCCTGTACCAGCAACTGGAGTGGGATTACAGCCTCAGGGTTCTGTATGTCTAGGTGCCAGTAACTGGGGAAGCTGGGGTCAAGGGGCAGCTACTTGGCAGACTGTCTATGACCAGTACCTGGAGTGATTCATACTGTACACATGCACGCACACACACACAAATATCTTATTGGGTTTCTATCCTGCTCAGGAAGAGAGTGGAGCAGGATGAGGCCTTTGCTGCTCTCTGTCTTCATATAAGTTCTCTGAGTGTCTGTGTGGTTGGCCATATATATGTATATATGTAAATATGTATATACTGTGCATGTATGTATATATGAGGTGCATGTGTGTGGCCTGTGTTCATGTTCCTTCTGGGAAGATAATCTGCAGCCTCAGTACAAATAGGACCATGGGACAAAAGTGGCAGCAGCCTTGCCTCTGTTGACATGCTGGATCCAGCAGGATATATTTTCCTTTAATACATTAATTATGCTCATTCAATCTTCTATTTTCTTTCCTCACTCACCATTCATGTTATGAGCCCAATATCAAGAACAGCTTCCAACTGCAGCAAATGTCTTATGACTATATGTTTTGGTAGTGCTAGACTGTATTTCAGGAGCATATATCCCTTTCTGAACCCATGCCATTAGAAGTTACTATTTCAAGTACATCCTGCTGTGTGCTGAAGTGATCTACTGAAGCACATGGATGCTGGGACAGACCCATGTGGGTACCAAGAAAATTAAAACTTTTTCTTATCTCACAAGCCACTGACCAGGAACAGAGAACATGGAAATAGGATTGTGACAGCTGTGAGTCTCCACAATTTGTACTTGGCTCTCCACAGGGAGGAACAACTGCCTTCTCTCAATTAATCCCGACAGTAGAAAGATTGGACATGTGACAGCTGCCTTGACAAATATCTTGATCATAGTGCTTAATCCTTCTTTGGCAGTCTTTGCAATCAATGAAATATGACTCCTATCTTCAAGCTTGACAAGATCTTGGAAAGCTCAGACTAATTGGTAATTTCAATGTCTAAAACCTTTGGAAAAGTTTTTATATGGTATAATTACATATTTAATTACAAAATTCTTTAACACCTGTAGGACACTGTAAATGCTACTCTGATCTCTGCTGAGGGCAGATGCTTTATTGCTTCCTTTGCTTTCCTTTCTCTCATTTTTGCAGTCCTTACTTGGGTCTTTGGTTTTATAATTCCTCTCCTTTACTATAGTATGACTATGTTCGAATCTACAAGATAATATTTGGTGAGTGGCATGAATTTGTCTTCAAGATTCTTTGAAATTGTGATAGATATTTAAAAAACATGTCTGGATTCTTTCACATCCTTGCCTTCTTTTGCCCAAAAGAGGGCAGTCTATACCTGACTTTCTTCCAATTCTGGTTGGGGTTTTTTTTGTTTTTTTTTTTTTTCCTCTTGCATTCAGCTTTTAATTGTACAAAAGATGGTCCCATCTTGTCATTTACAGTTCAAAATATATGGATCTCCTTAGTTCATCTCAAATGCAAATCATTCACAAAGTAGGGAAAAAGAAAAATGTGCACTGTAATTCAGTAAATAATGAAACAGTTTTCCTTTTCAGTTTTTCCCCACAAGTAAAAGATAGGAGAAGGCTCATGGTTTGATCTATAACATTAACATGTGAACAGTTTCATTGGTGAAGTAGCATTTGGCCTTTCCCATGGTGGAAGGATAATATTACCTAGTCTTACGTTTTGCATGGCAGCATGTTGGGCTTCTTTCTCTTAATCTTAATGCTCCTGGAGACAAATATATCATAGACTCATAGAGTCATAGAATACCAGGTTGGAAGGGACCTCAAGGGTCATCTGGTCCAATCTTACGTGGCAAAAGTGCCATCTAGAAAAGATGGCCCAGCACCCTGTCCAACTGAATCTTTAAAAAGTCTGGTATTATGGAATCCACCACTTCCCTGGAGAGATTATTCCAATGATTGATTGTTCTCATTGTGAAAAATTTTCCTTTTCTGTCCAGATGGAATCTCTCCAGGTGTAACTTGTATCCATTACCCATTGTCTTTTCCATGTGACTCCTTGTAAAACGGGAGTCTCCTTCTTCTTTGTAGCCACCCTTTATATACTGGAATATGGTGATAACGTCTCCTGTAAGCCTTCTTTTCTCAAGGTTGAACAAACCCAGTTGTCTCAGACTTTTCTTAAATAGCAGTTTCTCAGTCCTCTGATTGCCTCTGTGGCCCTTCTCTGGACCCTCTCCGGACTGTCCACATCAAGTGAGCAGCTTATTTTGTCCTGGAAGGTGATCAGGATTGTCAAGCACAGTTTGGCCTTGATGTATCCATGCTGACTTTTCCCAATCATGTACTTCATTTGTCTTGTTATAACCCACAGGAGGATTCATTCCATAATTTTCCCAGGGAATAAAGTAATGGGCTTATAATATCTTTTAAGCCCTTCTTGTAGATGTGGGTGACATTACCTTTATTCCAGGCTTTTGTTATAACCCCAAATCTCCACAATTTCTCTATGGAGAGCAGCCTCACAACAACATCAGCTTTATGTTACTGATCTGAATTATTCCCCAGTTGGTTGCAATGGCATGAACATTGCTTCTTTGGACCCTGCCCTGATGAGTCCTTCAGTTTAAAGGCCACCTCACCGAGTTGGCCAGCCTGCTGTCAAAAATTCCTTGCCTCTTCTAGGCAGGCAGATCCCACCCATTCTTAACAGGCTATAGTCATCAAAGAATGTCCCATTGTCATAAAAGCCTTTCCTCTGGTAGAATGGAGGAAAAGACAACTTGGGCGTCAATACTTTTCACTTGCACCCCCAGGGCTTTGTAGTCTTCCATGATTCTGCCCAGGTTCTGGCTTGCAACGTCAATGATGTAGTCATTAGGTAATTTTTCATATGCCTGTGCATCAGCACTAGCATGTCAGGAGTTATCTAGTTGAACAGCTAATAATTCACCAATGCAACGTGCTGTGGACAGCAGCTGTTGCTTAACTCTGGATTTTGTCCTCCCGTCTTCTTTACTGTTGTGGTCCATGCAGTTGATGTCTACATTTTTTGTCTATGGTGGAAAAGGAGGAATGCTGTCATGTAACAGGCACTTCCCTGTCTCTGGGCCCTCACTTTGGTGGTTTAGTTTGTCTTTGGTTTGCAGTAGTGCAAGTAGAACTGAGTCAATTCTCCTATATTTTACAGAGCAGTAGTATGTGAAAGTGGAGTTGTGAATGACTGAGCACAGCAGTCCATGCAAGAAGATAAGAAATCTTCTATTCAATCATCAGTGACAACTTAAAATACAGCTGTCTGCTTGTGGAATTTATTTTTTGTTAATAATGGCTTTTAGTTTAGTTCCCTTTTTGTGAAGGTGAACTGAAGTAACTGAACAGATAGGGGGAAGAGGTTTGAGAAGATGTACTAGGGATGGTCTATAGAGTTGACAAGCTGTGAATATGCTCTCTCACACCAGCACATTTGTTATAAATCACAGCATCATGTACTTTCTATACACAGATATGTACATATACATACATATACATATATAAAACACTATGTATATGTGCGTATAGCATTAAAAAACCTGTGAGATGCTTTGGTGTCTTAGATATGTGTAAAAGCACCTAAAAGGCAACTAATTTATTAAAAAGAGGTCTATTAACTAATATTGAAAACCTAGCACTCTTCTTTCTCATTGATTAATATAGCTATTAATTAACACAGGGTATTAACCCCACCAAATCAATCACACAAGAGGGACTTGTCCAAGACAGTCACTGCTTTAAACAACATTTGTTCTACCATTACTTACCTTGAGGTCTCTATGGCTATGTAGGTTGGGAGTTTTGAGTGAATGGAAGAATTACAGAATCATAGAATCATTTCAATTGAAAAATACCTTTAAGATCATTGAGTCCAACCATTAACCTAACACTGCCAAGCTGACCAATAAACCATGTCCCTCAGCACTTCATCTACATATCTTTTAAATGTGTCCAAGGATGGCGACTCCATCACCTCCCTGGGCAGCCTGTTCCACTGCTTTAGAACCCTTTCTGTGAAGAAGCTTTTCCTAATATCCAACCTAATAACCCTTCCCCGGAACAACTTGAGGCCATTTCCTCTTGTCTTATCACTTGTTACTTGGGAGAAGAGAAAGGCCCCTTCCCTTTCAGGTAGTGCAGAGTGATAAGGTCTTCCCTGAATCTCCTTTTCTCCAGGGTAAACAACCCCAGTTCTCTCAGTCACTCATCATAAGACTCGTGCTCTAGACCCTTTATCAGCTTCATTGTCCTTTGCACATGCTCCAGCACCTCAATGTCTTTCTTGCAGTGGCGAGTCCAAAACTGAATACAATATTCAAGGTGTGGCCACACCAGTGCTGAGTACAGGGGGACAACCACTCCCCTAGTCCTGCTGGCCACGCTATTTCTGATACAAGTCAGGATGCCATTGGCCTTCTTGGACATCTGAGCACACTGCTTGTTTATGTTCAGCCAGCTGTTGACTGACAGCCCCAGGTCCTTTTCCACACAGCAGCTTTCCAGACACTCCTCCCCAGGCCTGTAGTGTCACCTGGGGTTTTTGTGACCCAAGTGCAGGATCCAGCAGTTGGCCTTGTTGAACTTCATACCACTGGCTTTGTCCAATCGATCCATTCTGTCCAGGTACCTCTGAAAAGCCTTCCTACCCTCAAACATATCTACACTCTAGCCTAACTTCATATTATTAGCAAACTTACTGAGGGTGCATGGATCCCATTGTCTAGATATTTGCTAAAGATATTAAACAGAACAGGTCACATTATTGAGCCCTGGGGAACACCACTTGTGACTGGCCACCAACTGGACTTTAATCCATTCACCACCACTCTTTGGTCTCAGTCATCAAGACGGTTTTCACCCAGTGAAGAGTATGCCCATCCAAGCCACGAGCAGTGAGTTTCTCCAGGAGAATGCTGTAGAAAACAGTATCAAAAGTTTTACTAAAGTCCAGGTAGACAATATCCACAGCCTTTCCCTCATCCACTAAGTGGGTCACCTGGTCATGGATAAGTTTAGTCAAGTACCGGCTTTTCATAAACCCATGCTGTCTGGACTTGAATCCTTGGTGGTCCTGTGTGTGACTCATGGTTGCACTCAGGATGATCTATTCCATAACCTTCCCCAGCACCAAGGTCAGACTGACAGGCCTGTGGTTTCCCAGATCTTCCTTCTGGACCTTCTTATAGATGGGTGTCATATTAACTAACCTCCAGCCAACTGGGACCTCCCCAGTTAGCCAGGAATGCTGATAAATGATGAAAAGTGGCCTGATGAGTACTTCTGCCTTGTGTGTCAGCACCCTTGGGTGGATACCATCTGGCCCCGTAGACTTCTGTGAATCTAAGTGGAGTAGCAGGTCACACAGCAGTTCCCCTTGGATTATGGGTGTTTCATTCTGCTCCTTGTCCCTGTCTTGCAGCTCAACAGTCTGGGGACCTGGAGAACAGCTGGTCTTACTATTGAAGACTGAGGTGTCGAAGACATTAAGTACCTCAGCCTTTTCTTCATCCTTTGTCACTATGTATCCCCCTGCATCTAACAGGGGGATGGACATTTTCCTTAGTCCTCCTCTTTTTGCTAATATATCTATGGAAACATTTTCTATTGTCTTTTATAGTAGTGGCCAATTTAAGTTCTAGTTGGGCTTTGGCCCTTCTAATTTTCTCCCTGCATAACCTCACAACATCCTTGTAGTCTTTGAGAGTTGTCTGCCCTCTCTTACAGAGGTCATAAACTCTCTTTTTTTTTCCTGAGCTCCAGCATAATTTTCCTGTTCAGCCATGCCAGCCTTCTACCCCACTGACTCATCTTTTTTACACATGCCTCCAACCATCACATCGCCCACAAGTCTTTCTCTGTTTACAAAAACCAGATCTAAGGAGGCACTTTTCCTACTTGGCTCACTAACCATCTGTGTGAGGAAGTTATCTTTGTTTATACCCTAGTGGAGTCTGAACTGCGGTCATTCTAATTATTTGGGTCAAGCCCAAGAAAAAGGCAGGCTAAGGGCCTGGACTCTGAGGTGCTGGTTAATTGTTGTGAGGCACCGTTTAATGGCTGTGAGGTGTCAAACCGTTCTTTATCAGGTCTCTGGCAAGCCCTGGCCTTTGCTAGGTTTTTGTCAGGGCATATATATATGCCACCCACATATATATAATCAGCTTCCACTTTTCATAGCCCATAAAATATCTGTGCCTGTCTCTCTCTCATTTTAAGTATCTCACCCTCAATCAGCTTGTTTTAACTCTTGACTTTTTCTACTCTGTGGATCACCTCATGACTCACAGTAGGTCTTGGATGAGGCCACAGAATGCTGCTCCTTTCAAATATTATCTATTTCTTCACAATTTTCTCAAGTGGAATTAGGAATAACTGTCCCATCACCAAGTTGCTAAACCTCTGGGGATTTATGATCAGAATGTTTTTATGAAATAATGGAGGGTCAAAAATGATAGACTTGACAGCTAAAAGGCAGTGCTTAGGAACAGAAAAGTGAATGGATGGAGGGATCAGTTTCACTGAAAGGCTAGAGAAGAAATAAGACAGTTATTATCCAGTAACAGAAATCAATCACCTGCCTCTGCCTACTATCTTGGGCCTGAACTGTAAATGTGTACCCCACTGCAATCACTTACAAAACCAGCATGAGCCTAAAATTAATCCAACTCTTATTGTCTGCCCCTTGGCAGCCCAGCAAATAGAAGTGCTGGGCATGGGAATTCAGGTAGTATTTGTGAATCTGTGTCTCAGAACGATTTTAAGGGTGATTTTTAAAAAATAAGTGAGCTAAATTATGTGATGAATTTTACCTTCTCTAATGATAGGTGCACTTTAATCACTGCAAATATAATACTTTACTCCTTCCTGTGATTACAACTGGTCACTGAATTCTGCCATAGTCTGGACTTTGCTGTACTACATATTTTAGGGAAAAAGTAATTCAGTGAATATAAAGCCCATACAGGAGGCAAGAAGCTCCATTTGTTTCTTTTTGGAATATGCATTAGAGTATTAAAGCAGGATCTATCAAAAAGAGGTGTTATCCCACATAGAAACCTGTGAGTTCTTGCCATCTAGCATTGTGGAAATGACTCAGCTATTTGAATTGAGACCTAGATACCTAATTATTTCTTATTTTCATTTTATTTCATCAGAGACAATAAAGGACATCTGTGGTTTAGTTTACATCTGTGGGTCAAGAACTGTCCATTGCTTTGGTTTCACAAGAAAATCAAGCGTGTAAAAAATTCAGTTGGGTTTTTTTGGATGTGTTTTGGTTTTTTTTTTTTTTTTTTTGGCTGATGATCCTTCATTGTCTTTTTTAATTACAACTTTACCTATACTTGTGCCTAAACCTATATCTATATCTAATCATGTGTGTGTACCATCATCTACATCTACATCACCATATAGATAGCCATATCGATATGTGGTTTCCTTTGATTCAGTTTGAATACTTGCAGATACAACTCTTAGAAAGTCAGCTAAAGGAAAACAAAGAGGACAGCTATTTTTGTGCACAAAGAAAGGGAAAGCTTTAGTGCTTACTACTTCAGAAAATGTCACACCAAAAGTTTAATTCCACATATTTTATCTGGTGACTTCTTTTGAGCATAAATACTGTCTTATTATCTGCTTTTGCACAGTTCTCAGGGTCAGGTTCTACTCACCTCTATATCTCTTTGAGCCTACTTAATTTCCACTTCATTGTATGTATTTTAAATAATCTCTGAATGGGTCTTTGCTTGTTCCATTTGACAGTTTGGTAGTCAAATCTCTCCTATGACAAGTGTAGGTGAAGCAAACCCACTTTTTGAAGAGGTGAGTTTGTGGTTTAATGAAAAAATCTTTATATTTCAGAAATGGTATTTGTCAGTAGGAGGCTCACACATGTTTATATATTAAGGTATATATACTTTCTAAAGTATGCAGGAGCTGCAAAAAAAGATTTTCAGAACTGCAGATTTTTATTTCTGGCTGCTCAGCTACTTTTAAAACTTGATTCCAGATACTTCAGTTGGAACATCTTTACATGAAGCACTTGAGCTTTGCGATCTCTTCAGAGAGCCTGTGCCTGTGCCAAAGGATGTTAGTTCCTCAGCCCAACATGATTTCAGCTAAATGGGATAATATGCAAATTCATCAAACAGCATTACCACTTACCATATGTGCACAGAGTCTGCTTTTTTTCTCTGGCCATAGGCTTCTCCAGATTTTCTCACAAGGTGTCAACATTGTGAAAGAATTTAATGTTTAAATCAAAACTTTCTATCCCAAACATATATATTATCATTTGTCTGAATAGTCTTGTATATGGATTGTCTGTCTCAGAGTTCATAAGCAAGTTTCGGTAACATCTAGTGCATGCAGGCAACTCACAGAGGGTTGTGTAAGTGACTCAGACTTGGATTGCCTTAAGGCCCTATCTATGCGAAGATGACCCATGGGGATCTGTGTAGGTGGCTCAGTCCTAAATTGTCGATAAGCCTCAGACCAAACATGTTAATGCTGCACCACACAAAGAACCATAACCTGAGCTGAGCCTTGAAAGTCCTGACAAAGGGTATGCCCTGAGTCTCACTTCAAACCGCTATTTGGCTTCCTGAGCAAGTTAGAATAGAGAGCCTGGAGGGCTTCAGTGATGGTTTCAGATGACAACTTTTGTGTATCCAGATGTCATAATCCAAGCAGACACAGTTTTCCACAACAACCTGGAGGTTTCAGCTGACAGCCTCATACAAATAAGATTGCATAATGAGTCACGTAAACTGGGAGATAGAAATCTTAAAGTTTATCTTAGGAATGGGGAGTGACCTCTCCCATGATGTATCTCATCTGCATGGAGACTATTCTGCCTTGGCCAGGACATCAGCCAAGGTGACTTTTCTAAGAATAAGACTCCTTACCTGAAGGGATAAGAGAATATTTAGCATGTTGTAAGTTTGGAAATGTGGGTGATAAATTAACACACGTATAATATTTAGAGTGCTTTCTAGTTTATTATAGTGTATTCTTTGCTTTTAAGTTAGTGCATTTTTCCATTGTATCCATAAAAACATGTATTAGTGGCATATTAGATCTGTGAGTGAAGTTGAAATAAATTATTTGTTTGAACCTTACAGTCAAACCTGTGAGTGACATTCAAATAAAACATTTGCTTAAATCTCGCAGTCTAGTCTCTTTTTGCCACATCCTGGAACAAAGTACCTTGAATTAGGAAAAGTTCAGAAAATAACTGGAGGTAATTTATACGCCTATAAATATATATACACACACACATACACACATATATACACACACACTCTTCTGTATGTGTGTATATATATATGCACATGTATATATATATAGAAAATAATGCAGAAACTGTGTAAGTTTGTTAATAGATTTCTTTTTTTTTTTTTTTTACAACCTAGGAGAAGTAAAGGGCTGATTAGCTAAGAAAGTAAATGTTTAAAATGGAAGAGAAGAAAAATATAAAATCTGCTTTGTTTTCTATCTTGTGCAGCACAGGACTTGGAAATTCTTAGTAATGAACAAAGCCTGTGTGAAGTATGGAGAAAATGAGTCAGTGATCAAACAGGGTTGTTTCCTCCACCTAAAAAGTTTTGAGAAAGGGTGAATTTGTTACATCACACTTACGATACTCGAATGGAAACGTTTTCTTAGCATTGTCAAGTGAGTATAAGGAAAGATATGTCAGTGAAAGTGACATGAACCCAAGTAAACACTGTCATTTACTTCTGAAAAGACACTCTTTATACCCATTTGTAAAAATATGAATGGTCTGTCATGTCAATGCAGGAAAAGAGACAGAATCAATCAGATAAATTAATCAATTTGAGGAAGCTCTGTATGCCATTCAAAACGCATGGAGTTGCAGTATTTTAAAAGAAAAGATCAGTTCAAACCTGCTATAGAAAAGTTTTCAGATGTTAGAAAAGGGATTATATCAGACCTTTTGGAATAAAGGATATCACACTTTTTTTACCTTGGAGAATGATTCAAACCTTAGGAAAGAGGCCTAAATATGGCACATTTTGCTTAAAATTAATCACATGCATAAAAGGTTTTCTGAAATGGAACCCTGTAGGAAACTTAGCTAAAATTACTACCTGTTAGTTATATTAACCCTGGGGGATATATTATTTGGAAAAGTGGTTTTAATAAATAATATGTTTTTGTTCAGGGGACGCTTGCTGAAGATAATGTTCACTGAAGATTAAGAAGCAGGGTATTTAGCAAGCAAAAACCTTGGAATTTGGGATACTACTAAAATAATGAAAAAATATTCAAGAATATTTGATTAATCTGTTTTTTCTCCAGCTCTTCACACTGATTATGGTTTAATATCATGTTACTACCACTGACATTAAAAAATGTTGTCCTACTGCCCTGCCATTGAATGCAGTATTCAAATAAAGTCCTCTCAGAAGTTTTCAGTTAAAACATAATAAACAAAAATGGATGTGCCTCAATTTTGTTCAAGCTAATTATATATATTGTGACTTATTATGTAAGAAGAAAGAAATCAGGAATACTGTATGCTGCTTTCACTGTGGGTGATCAAAATATTATTTAATGCTTCTATAATTATGATATATTAGCAACATTCACATTCAGGCTTGCAACACTCACCTGAATGGTTAGACTAGTTAGTGTACACTGAGCTATAATAGAAATAATAAAAGAGAACAGTTTAAAACATGCTAACAGACTTTTCATTGATAATGTATTCAACTAAGTTTGTTGTGAAAAACCCACAGGTGTAAAACACATTAAAATGTAATTGCTGTGACAGTTCAATGCAATTGTTCCATATTAGGAAGTATTTTTACTGTTTACTTTAAAGATATTTACGCACCTAAGCAACCACATCTAAAATATCACAAAAGAAGAAATGTTAAAAAAGGAACCATAAATCCAAATGACAAGGATAACAAGGGTTATATAAGCACAATTGGTGAGAATTGTAGTAAGTGTATAAATATAGAAGGAACTGCTTAATGTTCTCACATACACATTTTTCACCGTAGGAAGAAATCAAAATGCACTTACCCACAGGCTGCTGAGCACTGCTGAGCTTTGACTAGTCTCCTGGAACATTAGTCACTTGCAAAATCTCAATTGTTAATATGAGTAGGAATTAAATAAACAGTCTGTTTCTCAGAACTCAATTTCTTTACTTTTCTCAGAAATTATTCTCTAGACTGCAATTGTTTGTCTAACTCTTAAGAAACCTTCACTCAACATTAATGGCAGCTCCATCTCTTCAGTCCTTTCTCCAACTTGAGTTAAATGAATTAGAATTATAAAAATTAACTGGATTATAAATCTAACAAGCTAATAAAAGACAATTACAAAGGAAAAAAAATAACATGCTTGTACCCTCAAAAATGGGAGAAATAGAGACTTCAGAAAGCCTATCAGGGACTAGACTGTGGTTATTGATTTTACATAGAAAGCAATCAAATTCAATGGTAAATCCCCCTCAGAGATAATTCTGTTTGAAGACCAGACAACTGTAATTGTTACAACACACTTTTCTTGCCTACTGTTGGCATGTAGCACAACCACATCAGCTGCTTAATTAATGAAGGCTTGGTTGGAGTTAAGTCCAAGGAATTAAAAAACTTCAGCTTTGGTGTGAGTTGCAAACCACACATATAGGTTCAGAAATAAAGCACAAGCAAAAATAATACATTCACTCACACACTCACTGAAAGATTTCAGCCTGCTAGATTGGGATTTACACTTTTAAAAGACACAGAAGTTCCCATAGAAAGCTGGCCTGTCTACAGGCACAGAAATCTCTTGAAAAATGTGTACTTGGCCATCATAGATCACCAAGCACACTAAGAAATGCCTGTGCTGGGAGGAGAGCGTACCTGACATATGGATGTCTTCTGTAACTGAAGCTCAGTAGGCAGAAATGGTGTAAGTCAACTTTTCTGCCTTCTGTGGACAAATGAACTGGAATACAGTGCTACTGAAATACACGCAAATACACCAAACACCCAGCTGAAGAGCAATGAGAGTAAAAACCACCTTATGTGGAAATGGGATTTCTTAGCATAAGATGAAAATGAGAGAAGAAAAAATTAAAGGAGGCTCAGGGAGGAAGCATATTCAGTCTGGTTCTACAGAACAGGTAGTCCCTTGCATATTTCCCACAGGTGTTGTTACATATAAAGCCTATGCACTCCAGGCAGCAAACCTGAAAATCCTAGTTCTGCTCAGTTCTTGATAAAATCTCTTGCTTGAGAATCTCTTTCTTACCTCTGGCTAGGAACTTAGCTCCAGCCATGGCTTACCTCCTTGGTAATGGCATATGTTCTGTAGGTGTATTAGTGTTACTTCTCCTCCTACCTCTGTAGCTGAGGAAGACTAAAACCCATGACCTTTACTTCCCACATAAGTATTCTAATTAACAAATAATGAAACAAGTGCAGTAAGGATATTGCAGCCTATGTTGCTTTTGTTATTTTTATTTTAAAATAAAAAAGAGACCTGTCCCTGTTCCACTAAGTGTCTCTTCTCAGAAGATGATGAACAGGATTTACAGAGGCTGAGGCTGATGCCCAGAGTTGGCTTGTTAGTTCCACTCATAGACACCAGGGAGGAACAGCTGCTGGAGAAATCTCTTGGTGCACTTGGTTCCAGATATCTTTCCAGAGGGCTTCAGAGGTGACTGCTTCCATCACTGACTTGATAGGAAATGTAGGTGTTCCTATTAGGAAGCAAGGTGTCTGAAATGTGTGAGGTTACAAATTTCAATCATGTTCACTTGTCTGATATCTTCCGTACCACAATGTGATGAAGGAGGAATGGGGATATTGTCTGATAATTTTAGACATTTAACTTATGCACCATATTAGGTAAAGTAGAGACGAAAAGGAGCCAGTGGGGAAGGACAGAGTTTTCCTGAGGGTGATGTGGAGCACCTAAGTAAGACTCCTGCTCTGAATTACCTTATTTCTCTACTTATTATTGCTAAGCTACTTTGGTTATTAGCAGCAAGTGTCTTAAATCTTGATGTTTGGATACTAGTTTTGGTAGCCTGTCACTTTCTTAAAATAATGTATGTAGTCCTGTAGATTCAAGGGGACACTGGACACATTACAGTAGTAGTTTAAATCTGAACACTTCCTACTAGTCCTACTCTGTAATGATGTCAGTTAGTTACCTAAATCACTAGTATCTGGTGAACCTAGTGCTTTATTGTATGAAGTACTGAAATAACCTCTCTTGTATGAAGTACTGAAATTACCTCTCTTGTAATATCAGCCATGCAGACCTGACCAGTAGTAGGAGGAAATGGAGTATTCTTTCTGGAGCATGGCAATTTTTAAAAGCTATTCTTGGTCTGCTAATTGCCAATTGATTCCTGACTTTGGAAGTGCCACAACGAAATCATGCATCATATCAGGGAAGCTTTCTTAATCTTTTAAAAAAAATGTCGTCTTGATTTCACTTTGGTATTTATAGTGAATCAGAATCACATTGATCTGTTCATGACTTGCAACAGTTTACTCACTGGTTCACTACACAACTAGTTTTGGAAATGTAACTTCATCTTTCTCAGAGGAAAATGGGACCTGACTGAATTGATCCAAATGGTAGTAAAAAGTAAGCCAGGAAAATAAGATTTCTTTTGTTTCATTACAAAAGTGTAATGTCCCCTTACCAATAATAAAAGTTAATGAAAAGCAATTAGCAGAAGAGATCATTTTCAATAAAGACAGTAATGTTCTATTAAGTTATACTTGATAGCTCAACTGAACTGTGTTTTATATTCAGTATTACACTCCATGACAAAGAAATTACAGAATTTCTGTCAGGCATAGTATGATTTATTCACTATGAACATGCAACAGTGGCTGGTAGTATCTTTTCTATGACAGGATTAAAATTAAACTCAAGACTTTCTGCAGATACAAATACCAAAACACTATCAGCCATGAAGATGTCTGTTGGATCTTAACTTTGATGGTGATTTAACATCCTGTGACGAAAGATAGTCATAGTTTATTTCACAGTTTCATTTGTAAGTGCTACACAAATGAATAATAAATAGATCTTTCAATTAGTGTTTTTTAAGTTGCTAGTGTCTATTGGGTCAATAGACCATCTATAATAATGGCTTATGTACATCTACTGATGTGCAGTCATGATCCATGAAATGTCATATTCCTGTCTGAAATAAGGGAATAATACCAGTTAGTCACATATTATCCATTGATAATATGTCCAATATAAAGGCATTAGGGGTGACATGATAGCTCTTGCTGCATGATGCTCTCCTTCAGCAAAAGCCATTGCCAAAGCCAGTGGGACTCTTTCCCCAAATCTCCTGTTGCAGGCATCTCTTGTGGAGAGATTAATCCCTTCTTATTTCAAACAACTCATATTCTCAAAGATCACCGGGTCAAAACAAAGGGATGAAACAACAAAATAATGTCTGATCTAAGGGGTTTATGTATGTAATTATAACATTAACTGTCCTAGTAATCAAAAACTACCCCCAAATCTCGACACACTGTATTATTCCTCTTAACAATAAATACTGAAAAGAGAACTAGGATAATAATTGTCTCTAATTTGGCTCATCCACTATTAAGAGTGTTGTTAATTTAGTTCTAGGAATGAGTTTGAAAATGAAGGAGTGTTACACAGTTTGAGTGGTGTAAGTTTGGAGGGGAGATCTTACTTGACAGCTGATGTCATCTAGGCTGCATTAAGAGGATGTTAAGATACAGAACTTCTCAGTGTCACTTTCTTAGAATAACTGAAGATACACTAAATGACTCCTAGAAAATGAAATAAAAATTGAGGGCATGGTGTATGTTAGGAGGAGCAGGGAAAAAAACAAAGGTTTGTCTTCTGAAGTCTTTATCCCTGAAGGGATAAAATAAAAAATTGTTAACTATCATTCTGTGCTTCCAGAATGGTTTTAAGATGTGGAGCAGTAAACCATTTAGTGATTCTGTGATTTCAATTATATTTATTTTCTCAGAAATTCTGAGCATAGTCCTAGCCCACTTTCAATGTTTTAATTCCTTTCCTGTTGGGGGAATATTCAAAATGCTATTTGTACTCTTCTATGTTTAATGTCTTGGAGAAATAAAGAAGAATGGCAAATGTTACCTCTAATGAAAGATAACAGTTATTTATCTCATGATACTTTGTGAAGATAGGTTAGGGAAATAGGCACTGTTTGGAAAAGTCAAAAAGAGTTGTGGAAGAAGTGCCCAGGCTGTCAGAGGAGCAGTGACACTGCCAGGAGGGCAGGAGCCTATCACAGAGCTGTGTGGCATTTTGGCAGTGGAGAAGATGTTAGGCATGAAAAGTGTTCACTAGAAAGTGGATGAGGGGAAAGTCGTGATGTTAAGTGGGTTAACCTATCTGTCACAGTTAGTATGCCATCCTGCTCAGACAGGAGGAGGCAATGGCCAATGTATGATTGGCTCTCAGTGTAGCTGCAGAGAAAAATTTTCCAAGACTTTTAGTATAGGATAGCAGGTAGCTGTTCTGATATCGGAAGAAGTGTTAATTACTACCCTATGTCTTCACCCGTAGCTGATGCTCTGGAAAAAAGAAGAATGGGGTTCTGGCTGTGCTGTTAGAAGGAGGCAAGAGGCTCTGAGGGAGGCTTGGTAAATCCCAGGGAGTGCTGGGGCTTCTGTCTGTCCTAAGAAGGGTTTTGTTTTCCACCAGTGGCAGGTACTTCTGCCACTTGACTCTTCTACTAGTTAGAAAAACTGGAGCCAAAATTCCCAGGACAAGCAGACATGTTTTGGGACATGCTTACTTTCTTAGGTCTTCTTGGATATAATGCCTCATTTTAAAATATGCTGGTGGGTGAGGCAAAGTCTTCAATATATAATGGAGTGGGACTGTCAATATATAAAAGTCCAAGTAAGTGAGGATCTATGACAGGAGAGGTGAAGTAAGAGCTTCTCTAATTGTAAAATTATTTCATTTTGCCTTGTTAATTATTGAAGCATGAGCTTCATCTAATTATATATGACTGGAAACAGCTCCAGCTAAGGCTCACTATGCTTACCCAATTAAATTTTACAGTATTATGTTTGAAAACATCTAGTTGCGCTCATTAATAAAACTGTGGGTGACAAGAAACATGCAGGGCTTCTAAAAGCAAGGTTAGCATTTGTTCTTTTTCCTTCTTAGCCTGAATTATTTATTCTTTGGGTAGTGAGTTGCCTCCATACTTGCTTACTGGTCATGAGGTCCCTGGGAAAGGGTAGCCACCTTGTGCATCATGGTGATGTGTCCTGCACATCTGTGTGCAAAAGGCACTCCTCAGTGGAAGGACTGTGTTGTACAAAGTCCTGTAGAAGTCTTCCATCCTCATGTATGCACAGCCCTGGTGCATGTTGTCCACTGGGAAGACCTTCCTCTCAGACAACTTTGCTTGAGATTGGAACAGGGAAGGGAAGGGAAGGGAAGGGAAGGGAAGGGAAGGGAAGGGAAG
>JANVCC010000011.1:11615393-11840545 GCA_025345505.1 Todiramphus chloris collaris
AAAAGAAAAGAAAAGAAAAGAAAAGAAAAGAAAAGAAAAGAAAAGAAAAGAAAAGAAAAGAAAAGAAAAGAAAAGAAAAGGAAAAGAAAAGAAAGAGAAAGAGAAATGAGGACAGTCTTTCTGAGACATACCCCCCACCTCACATCCCCCAGGCCAACAAAATAAAACAGTAAGCAGAGTCACCTGCAAAAATCTCTTCAGATTGAATGATTCCTAAGTCCTCTTCTCTCTTCCCTCTTACCTCCATCACTTTTCTACTGATTTGAGAAGCCTGGAATAACTCCCCCCTGCTACTGAAACATTGTCAGATTAATTTGATGCTAACTTTTTTTGACATTTTTATATTTTTCTTCAATATGTATCCATTTTTCCACAGGTCATTTGTGACTGTTTCTGGCATCTATCCCAATCCTCTTGGGTAGGAGGAGTATGATAGTTTTTCGTGTACATTTTTTTTTTCATTGTCTATCTTTCTGTCTCTCCTGTCACTGAACTTGTCCCATGGTTTCAAAAGTGGCACTGCCTTCTTCAAAAGTCTCTTGGTAGTTGTGCATGCACACACAGAGAGAGGTTAAAAAAAAGGAAATGTCTGTTACTCTGTTAACCTTGTTCATTCCTCCCCTATTCAGAGTTATGAGCTCCTTTTTTTCCCTTCTTGATCTTTTAGAATAGTTCTTTTTGATATTTATCAAGAAAGTTACTTTCTTCACCTTCATTCCTTATCATTGAGGCTGACTGCATAGCACACGTGGCACTCAAATATAGTGTTACATATTAAGATGATTAAAATGATTGAACAGGGAGAAAGCCCACACTGCACACTTTAGCACTCCGATCAAAGACCTAGTGTATGCCTGATGTTAATTTCATCAGCTAAAAACTCAGTGAAGGGAACTAATAATTTGATTCTGATTATATGAATTCTTCAACTGATTTTTTTTTAATTTCTTACAATATAAAATCTTAATATTAAGGACCAATTTTCACAGGATTCAATCACCACCATGTATTTACACAATTTGTCATCAGTTTGACATATTTGACATTACTTGAGAAATCTGTATGTTTCTTAAGTCATTTTCTATAGGACATTTTGCATAGGAAAAGTAGGTGGAGGTCGTTGAGTTCTAATATAAGCATCTAATAATAATATAATATCATCTTGTCCTTTCAGTTATGACCAAGCCTACTGACCCTGCAGCCCTTGAAGCATGTAGCATTTTAGGTGGTGATTAGAGGCTAAGGCTGTGTCAGAGCCTGTTATCATGAGCCTTCAGTGTTAAACAAGGAGCTTAGTGCTAGAAGAAAGAACTTGAGATGGAGAGAGTAAAAGGAGCCTCCAACTGGTAGTGCAAATCACTAAACTGGGTTTAAACTGGATATTCTAGAAATTTTTATATTTTAGCCCCAACCTCTTAAAAAGCTCACACTCACTGCACTCATTCTGCTGGAGAATTAGAACACATCATAAGTCACTTGTGTTAAGACCTTCTAATCATGTGCACCTTACATTCACATGGATAATATGTGCTCTCCAACTCTGGTTATCAATGGGATGGTATGTACAGGGATGACTACGCTGGCAAGAACTGAATGAATTGAGCTATGATTGAGAGAGACAGGGAGGTGCAGGAGTCACCCATCCCAGGTGATAGGACATAAGCTAGCTCTGCTCCCAAACAGCCTTTCTGTGTTCACAGGAAGGTGATTCCAAGGAAGGAGCTCTGCTTCAAGCACCAACACCTTTGCAAAAAGCACCAGCCTGCCTTTTGCCTTGACAAGCAAGTGCAAACAGTGCTGCCCTGTGCTGCCTGATCCCTGATCTTCATGCCTGTGCTGGGCCCTGCTGCAAAACACAGGCAGACTGGAAGGAGACCAGTAGTCATTGCAAAAACAATGAATGAATACCCCCTCTCGGAGTGGTTTTAGTGGAAGTTGAAAGACCTGAAGGGTTTAAGGGTAACAGTGGAATGTTGCTGGAAAGGGATGGTCTGAAAGACACACCAATTTCTCCAATCTTTGTGCTGAATTTTACACTTGAAAATTTGTCCTTCAATGTATTTTTTAAAACAAAAATAAATGCATTTCACCCTAGTTGTTAATTACATTTTAATGACTCAGTTTTCACAAAGGTCAGACATTTACAATAAGTCATTTCAAACATGCTATATGACACTAAAACCAGTTATGTTCTCACACCAGGTATGACAACAAGGAAGCATGGTTTAATTTCTAATTATGTTCCCGACTAATAAAATAAAGGCTGTATGTGGATAATCAACAACATTTGACTGTCATTTTGCTCACATGAGCTTTTCTCACACTATTTAAAGCAGATTAGAATGTAAACTTAGCCCCATTGATTTAATGGTAAGTACACTTATCTATGCTTGCAGAGTACTGAGTATATGTATAAATAAATACATATTATCATAAAAATTCATATCAACCTTGTTGTTTTAAACACTCAGGAGATACATTATCTATAAATGTGAAAAAATACTTATTAAGCAAAAAGGGCTGTACTTAAAGAAGTCTGAGTTATTTTTATGATATCTGAAGTCACAAGACAAACTTGCTTGGGACTGTCTTTTAAATGCTCATTTATGTGATGTCTGTGACAGTACATGAAATGGGAAGACCAGGGTCTTCTAACATGTCTGGGTGAGGTAATAGTTGAATGGGCTTGGTTTGTGTCATGTACAATTGACAAAACACCAGAGATTACTTTGTGTAGTATTTGGTAGCAAGACATTCAGAGACTAAAAGATACCTTACACCAAATAGTGTCCTCCTGGAAATGTGTGGCCTTTTATCCAAAACTTAAGGGCGGGATGAGAGTACTAGTTATATTTCTGTCTCAAAAAGGCAGAAACAAGGGGCCTACAAAATTGCAGGTGACCCCTAGCACCTTATCTCCATGACTGTAGTCTGGAGGGCATGTGGAAGGAGTGGCAAGCACAGAAAGAGACAGGGAAGAGCTCTGTCATTAAACGGAGATCAGGACTGCATTTAGCAGTTGCCACATGTGTTTGTTCCACTCTGGTCACCAGGGGTTTGCATGTTTCCTAAACAAACCTTCACTTCTGTGATCAGGGATCAGTTTCCCCTAAGAAAACAGGAAGCTTGTGGGCTACACATCCAAGTTCCAAGTACTTTAAAAATGGACCACATCCTTACAGGTCAAATTTTGAGCATGCTGGATGAACAAGTTGGGGAACATATTTATGATAGCATGGTGCAAATAAAAAGCAGAGGAAAAAAAGGTAATATTCTGACTATGCTGTTTCACACTGATTTTTATTTAAAATTTCCTTAAAATGAAAAGAGGCACCTAAATATATTTGACCACCAAAAGAAGTAGGCATTCCTTTACTTTGGTTCTTGGTATGCCCTGATTTGGACATAGCTGATAATCGTGCAGGAGAGTATTTAACAGGCCCCATCTGACTTATCTTCTATTTGAATTAAGCTGATCAGCCTTTTCTGACATTGTTTTCTATTTCCTTATGTGCTAGTTCCTTTAAATGTTCAAAGAACATGCCCCATTACACTTAATTACTGTGAAAACTTGCAGTCTCCTTTCAGAAGAAAGCAATGAAAATATTACTTTACAAGGCAAGAATAGGAAAAAAAAGGCTGTTAAAAAATAAAGAAACAAAATAGGCAGGAAAACCAGACTAGGTAACATAAGTACTGCATAAAATAGCAAGAAGACTGCAATGTCATTTGAAGTTGTACTTTAGACATGAATGAATCATTTGCATTTTCAGCCTCAAACATGTAATTTCTTAATCACAGTTTTTTATGTGATTACAGCTGCAAAACCCCAGAAGCTCAGACTTTTTTTTTTGTTTGTTTGTTTTTCTTTAATATTTTTTTTTATTTTATTTTTTTCAGCTAATTACAGATAGAATCAGGGGGAATTTTAAAGATAAGAGTTTGTGTTTGGCTTTGATCAGTAAAAGTTTTATTTTGGTATTTTTAGGACCATGTTAGATAAAAATGCAAAACTTCCTGCTGAAATATATGTTCAGTAAGACTTTTTTGATTGGAAGAAATGAATCATAAATTTTCAGTCAGTTTATTCAAGAGAAGAGAAGTTTATGATTTCTCTTTCAGCAATGGAATCTATCTATGAACATGTTATAGATTTTAATTTTCTCTGTATGTTACTAACTTTGTGGTTTCCATTACTAGTTCCTATGCATCACATCCCTTCTGATAAAGTACTAGGTTGGTACTAATATGCTTTTATCCCTGAGTCAAATGTTGAATTCCTTCAGCAATTATATAAGCTTTACACTAGTTTCAGTGTTCAGAGTATGCTGAGTGGAGGACAGATAAATGAGTTAAGTGTAGTACACCTGGGGTACATATGACTGGCTACTGGCTAGAAACCAAGGGGGGCAGCAGCTAAATCCTGTCCAGCTCCCAAAACTCAATCACCTCTGGATTGCAAGGACTCTATCTACATTACTATTTTAATTTGGATTTGGACTGTGCTTTTGAAACAAAGTTGATCAAGTCCATTTAGTGTGGTTTTTTTTTCACACATTTAAGAGCAGGCTCACCCAAAAGTCTCCTTTCAGATAAAACAGACCACATGGTGTACTACAGGGTTGCACCTTGTGTGCTCCTGATGTTAATGTCTTTGGGAATTGATTACAGCTAGTTGGATGTAGAAGTCGCAAAATAAATGTAGTGTGGATGATGGTCCTTAGCATCATGTCTCCCACTCTGGTTGTTTCTTATGTGTTACTACTATGGACACAGACAAAGTAAGTAGTTGGTTTGTGTTCAGAAACTTGGTGAATAACAAAAGGAGAGAAATTCTCAATGAGATATATATATATAAAATCTTTTATATGATCAAAGTGGATTTATATTTTAAATCTATAGTATGGCTAGTGGGAGTGAAGCCAAGTGAGTGAGAAGGAATCAAAGGAGTTCTACCCAAAACACTAGTGGTGTAGAAACTGAGGAATATTACCAGAAAAAAAGGGATAATTTGAGTTCTTAATGGATTAATTTATAGGCTATGATTGTGAAATCTGTCTAAAGTTTGTACAACACATTGTACAACCTCAGCCTCACTGGAAAAATTTTATTCTACATGAATGTTTTCCAGTGTTCTACAGGTGAATTTTCTATCAGTAAGACCTTTACTGTTACACCTTGCTACCAAAGTTTATTCTAGCTCCAGAACAGTTTCCAGCTTTACATCTCCTGTTTACACTAAATTATGATTAAAGTTCCTATTTAAACAAATCCTTTCAGTAGCTCTTCATCTTCTGAAATAGTCAGGCCCAGTCAGTGTGGGTTTATGAAAGGCAGGTCTTCTTTTACAACAAGGTGACCTACTTAGTGGATGAGGAAAGAGCTGTGGACATTGTGTAACTGGACTTTAGTAAAGCCTTTGACCCTGTTTCCCACAGCATTGTTCTTCAGGAACTTATGGCACACGGCTTGGATAAATACACTCTGAAATGGATAAAAATACTGGCTGGATGGCTGGGCCAAAAGACTTGTAGTGAATGGAGATAAATCTGGAATGGAGATAAATCTGGAATGGAGATAAATCTGTTCTCCAGAGGTCAGTAATGGGGCCTCTTTAATATCTTTATTAATGATCTGGATGAGGGGACTGAGTGTACCCTCAGTAAATTTGCAGATGACAACAAGCTAGGTGGGTGTGTTGACCTGCTAGAGGGTAGGGAAGCTCTACAGCGGGACATAGACAGGTTAATCAGCAGGCCAAGGTTAATTGCATGGGGTTCAACAAGGCCAACTGCTGGGTCCTTCACTTGGGTCATAACAACCCCATGGTAGGTCAAGGCCAAGTGCTGGGTCCTTCACTTGGGTCATAACAACCCCATGACAGGCTACAGACTTGGGAATGTGTGGTTGGAAAGCTGCAAGTTGGAAAAGGACTTGACAGTGTTGATCGATAGTAGACTGTATATGAGTCAGCAGTGCACGCAGGTGGCCAAGAAGGCCAGTGGCATTCTGGCTTCAGGAATCAAGAGGTGATCATTCCCGTGTACTTGGCATTGGTGAGGCCACACCTTGAATATTGTGTTTCTTTCTGGGCCCCTCACTATAAGAAAGACATAGAAGTGCTGGACCGTGTCCAGAAAAGAGCAACGAGAGTTGTGAGGGGCTAGAGCACAAGTCCTGTGAGGAACGGCTGAGGCAGCTGGGGTTGTTTAGTCTGGAGAAGAGGAGGCTAAGGGAAGACCTTACCCCTCTCTACAACTACCTGAAAGGAGGTTGGAGTAAGCAGGAGGACAGCCTGTTCTCCCTGGTGACGTGTGACAGGACCAGAGGGAATGGATGCAAGCTGTGACAAGGGGAGATTTAGACAGGATATTAGGAAATATTTCTTCACAGAAAGGGTTATCAAACATATAGGAATAGTCTGCCCAGGTCAGTGGTGAGTTGCCATCCCTGGGGGCATTTAAATGGTATGTGGGCCTGTTGCTCAGGGACATCGTTTAGTGGTGAGCTTGCGGTGTTGGGTCCAATGCTGGACTAGATGATCTTGAAGGTCTCTTCTAACCAAAGACATTCTGTGATTCTGTGATGATTCTGACTGTAAGAGAACAGATGTAGCATTGCTATACGTTCCAAAATTATCCATAAATCTATCCAAGGTATTTTCTGGTCTATGCATGCCACAACTAAAGAAAAATTCCCCATCAGTGGGGTTTCTGGTAGGTTGGACTGCAAAAAAAAAAAAAAAAAAAAAAAAGGGAAGAGAGGTGTGTTTTTAACATGTCATCATCACTCAAGATGGAGAAAAAATACTAAAAGCTTTCACTAATAAACAGGAAGCATATGTTACGCTTAAAGCAAACACAATTTTTGCTGGATACAAATTTCATGAGTGTGTGCAAGGAGTCTCTGAGCTTTTTCAATAGTTTTTAATATAAGCTGAAACAGCTAGGTAATAAAGACTTTGGCAATACTGAGGAAAGGAAATGAGAATAGATTCTGTAATCTTTAGAACTATCACTCTTCAAGTGTCTTAAAAGAGCAGAAATGGGAATTGGCTATAACCAGGTCTTGTGTGTTAACATAGGTGCAATTGAAAGCAATGTTATTAGCATACAAATTGATATTGTCCAAATGCACTGTTTTGTTTGGAGATAATGGCCAGGACTCTTTGCAAAAGCAGAAAAGCATACTCCTAGTGTAGCAGAGGAATCAAAGAAGCAATTTATACCATAAAAAACCCCATGCTGTTGCAGAAATTTGACTGTCAATAAATTTGAAAGCAATATTCATGTTGATTTGGGAAATTTTGGAATACAATTACTTAGTTCATCAGCCCTACATTGTTTTCATTTCAGACACTTGTTTCTCTTGAAGGGGTAGATTTTGACACACTGTCAGAAAAGAGCGTATCAGAGAGGTGGATCAGGATGTAAATGTTGTCATTAAGAGTATTTTTTTTTAATTATTTTTTTTAATGGCAAAACTTTAAGATCTATATCCATGCCATAAGGAACATCTGCAGATCCTCATTTCACCCATGCACAGCTGGAGAAGCACCCCTGCTCAACAACATCATGTACTGGTATTCATACAAAAAGCAGAACCTTAAGAAAACAAAGCCCTAATTTAGCAGTCAAGAGCTTTGAGTTTAGCTTTGAAGCACTGAATTAAGCTCCATTAATCAGGTAGGGGAGCCTCTATGGGACTTTTCAAAGGCTTAAACACTAGGCATGAGTCTAAATATCTTTCTGAATGCAAGCTAAATGAGTAGCTAGACAGTACTTCTCAAGCAAAGCCATTTTGGTGTGAGATAGATGGTTCCACCATTAAGCAAACTAAGCAGCATGGCTCTATGCCTCTGTGGGAACTTTTCAGTGTGAAGAAAGTGCTGCTTCTGGGTGTTTATGATAAACAGTAATGTGAGTTCTATTAGGCGTCCAGTTAGAGGTAAGAACATAAACTGTATGTGAAGATTATCAGGATAATTATATTATTAAGTAAGCATTATTTAGGGTGAGGGGAGGGGTTTGTTATTAATGCTAATATTAAATTTTGACTGCAGAAGGCAGCCAGGTGCCTTTATTCCCTTCCAGGAGATGATTATCTCTTGATAAATCAAATTCCCTTCAGTGGCCTTATTGCAATTTCAGAACAGGCATATTAAAAACAACACTGCGTAGTTCTATATTGAAAAAGATAGAGTTCAGCAGGCAGAACAGAACCTACAGCAAAGCTGCATTAATCCAGTGGATCAGTGTTACCACTCAGAGTATTAACCAGGACTCTACTGTTACCTATTCATCTCTGGAATGTGAATTTCTGAGGTTCACATTCAGAGCATATTCTGGTTTGTAAATCTTCCTGAAACTTTAGTTAAGGCTAAGAAATTAGAATGGATAAGAAGCTAACAATAGTCACATTCTCCTCATCCTCACCCACACCTGGTGGTCCACAGTGGACTCTGTTTAAATACAGGAATAATTTGGCTCCTCAGGACAGCCAGGAGGTCTGTAAAGCACAGTGTACAGCAATGCAAGGAACAGATTTCAGGGGAAAGAGGCTGCCCACTCAGCTTACATCTGAGGAGGCAGTAACAGACTTCTCTAGTCTAACAAACATCATGCCATCAGAGCCCTCTGCTCTTGGATGCCTGACCTTGTTTTGCCTCCTTTTAAATGAGGACACACTGGTAAATGTGTCAGAGAGCTATGGTGGGGGGAAGAGATAGGAGGATGTTTCTTGAAGGACGGTTTAGAGAAAGGTGCCTACTTCCCTTAGAATTATCAAGTAGCTTGTCAGAGGCAGAACAGCTGCTATGGCACAGCCATTTCTTGCTCCTCATCCTAGCTTCAGGGAGCTGTGCTGGGAATCCCTTTCTGTGCGGGTACCAGGACTACCTATTTATGTGAGGTACAGATGCCACCAGGTACATCTCTCATTTCTGGGCAAAACCTGGGGTGTGATATATTGTACTCCACTGGGTATTTAATCCTGATACAAAAGGCACACAGTTGGTTTGATTGTGTTTGGAAGAATATTGCTGGCCTTGGTATTTTGTCTCTTCTCACCAAACAGAGAAAACCAAGCCTCAAACAATTTTCATGATATAGGTTAATCTTCCCTTGTGTATTGGCATGATGTATGTACACAGTGATATGGAATGCTTTCTATGATGTTTAGTGAGTGTACGTATGCAGCTTTTCACATATATGAAATGTTACAAAATAAATATGAAAAAAATTGCTACTTCTGTAGTTTTAATTTATACTCAGAGACAAGAGGTATGGCTTTTCTGCAATAGTTAAATTTCAGCTGTCTGAAGCCAGCTGTGTGCCCACAGCTCTCAAGGGTGTGATTATTTAATGGTAAAACTAATTTTCTGCAGTGGCTGCTGATTACTATTGCAAAAATTATTTTAATATAAACTGAAGTGGTGATTTTTTAAGCTGAAAGAGGGTAGGGTTGACTACTTAGAATATTGAGCAGATTTTCAGGAGAATTGTGTTAAGTCTTATGGAGTAATGCAACCTGTCAAAATGCCTGGCTGAAGTCTAGAGTCCATTTTATCTTATAGCAGTAAATTGTCTGCCTAGCTGAAAAAACTCCTATTTTACCATGTCATTAATATCAGAACTTTCAGTTGCATATTCCTTAAAGACAACAGTCATTACAGGTCAAATGGGCTTTATAAGCACTATACTTGAATTCCTCTGAGGCTCAGAGTCTGTATTGGGGAGGACATGCTACTCTGAACTAGAATCATAGAATCATTTAGGTTGAAAAAGACTTTTAGGATCATGGAGTAGAACCAGACATGAACATGAAGACTGAGTGATATGGTGGACTCTGAATATGATCTTTGGAAATGGAAAGAAAATTTGAGGCAGAGGGGTAAAAACCATTATGGTGATTCTTATAAGATCTAAGCCACCCATATATTATGGTAAACATTTACATATATCATTAACTTTATACTTTTCCTTATGATCTTCCCTAAGTGGATTTTTTCCACAGTTGAAAGACCTACAAAGAATCTTCCTGTCTTCAGCATTTGGAAAGACAATGGGAATGAATGACTTTTCCTACTTGTCACATGTCAAACTAGATTTTATACACTAAAAAGGAGGAAGAATTAATTTTTTATATTGCAGGATAAACTTTTTTTAAGATAGATCCAAAAAAGATTTTTAGGGGGGACCCTTTAGCAAAATGGGAAAAACAAAAAAAACTCTTTCATTTTTAGTCACTTCTAAAACTTGTAGATCCTGAGACTATTTTTTTTCATGTCTCTTTCTAGTATACAGGTATCAAATTTGAAAAATCTGATTTAAAATCACTTTTTTTTTTTTCATAGAATCATATTTCATTTTTTCTTTTTTTTTTTTTTTGTCAGATAAAATATTTTTGGTCTTATTGAAGTAAACCATTTGATTTTGAAACATTCAAAACTTTGAATATTAAAAATTAAGTTTTTTATTTATTCCTCTATAGAAGTTCAGTATTTGGATAAGGCTACTAATAATTGGAAAAGAGTACTCCTAATTTCCTTAGCAGAATCTACAGCAGAACAGTGATTCCAATCGATGAAGACAAGATAAGCCTAGAAAACCACTACAATCGTGAACATGGGTTTTCTACAGAGGTTTTCAATCACTCTCAGTTTGGGAGACCTTGCCAGATAACAGCTGATGAGAGCAGTGTAAATTTTAAAGGACAAAATGGTATCAGCATTTGCTGTCTGATAGTTGACTAAAAACTGCAGAATTAAAATTTCTACATTGTTAGTTGTACTGCACAGAAAGAAGCAGCCCTGTAAAAATTACTACGAAAGGATAAAGTATGAAGTATAAAGACTGTATCTGAGAGTTATTAATACCATTAGTTATTATGTAAATGATTCCCCTTGCTCACAAACACACACACTTTTTCATCCCGATTTAAAACATAATTGCAGCCCTTGACAGATTGCCACTGATTTTTTTTTCATAGAATGAATTAAAATATTTAAAGTAGGAAAAGATAGAAAGGAACTTTATGTCCCATTAAACTAATCAAATGTACTGAAACTAACCCCTCCACCCCAAACCCACCCCCTGCTGCCATCCACTGCATCAAGATCGGTTATGAATGAACAAATCCACTTGGCATTTTACAAAATGAGGTCATGATAAGTGCATGAAAAAATAAAATCAAAGCCCTTTATAGCTGGCAGGATCCTGGCTTTGTAGCAACGAGTTTAAATCAGGGCAGCAAGATCACAAAAGTGCTTCCAAATCCTTACAAGTACAAATTACAGTTTTCTGTTTCCTGACTGTCTTTTATAGCTGTTGTGCAAATTTGTTAAAAATACTTCACTGTTTTCAACAGAATGGTATAGAGGCCAATAGAAAGAATTGACTGAAAAGAGAGATGTATCACTTGACAGGAGGGTAGGTCTGAGGGAAGCTGTGGAAGAGGATGTGCTGTATGTTACTTCAGGGGCAGGAATTCCTCCTGTGACCAATAGTCAAATCTGTCACTGCTGACAATTTGCTCGCTTGTTGTCCTCCATCATCTGGGGAGAGAGCAGCAGAAGGATGCAAAATAGAGTAACATCCATTCCTTTCTGAGGGCACACACACTTTGGACCACTATAAGACTTGCTTTCCATCCACCCCTTCTCTTATGAGATGACTTCTGCAGTTCTGTGTAACTACTCCGGCACAGTAGGATGCTGGCAAGGTCCTTACTACTGAGAAAAGTCCAGGGAATGGGAATATAACTCACTGTCTTCAGAAAGGCCATTTTTATGTACCGTACTAATTTCATTACCATGACAGTTAGTCAATACAACAGAGCTCCTTACCGGTAGTAACCCTGTATAAATGTGGATTAGTACTTTTTCCTTTATAAATCAGCATTGCAGCATTTCTCTTCAGATAGGGATGAATGAACTTGAGAAACCTCAAGCTCCCCATGCACTGAGTTTTTGGGGAGTTGAGCTCAAATCCAGGTCTAACTCTGTCTTGGTCTAATGGACATATTAAAACAATAAGTTTAAATAAATTAATAATAGTCTTGTTTTTTTGGATTAGTTGGAAAAGAATTCCCTACACATATGTAGGTATGCCTCACATATATATTATTCACATTACAACATTTAATCACTAAGACACTGAGGCTCTAGTCTTTGGCACCTTGCTTGTTAATACATTTTGTAGACAGTAGCTTCCTGTAAGTAATTCCCTTCACGAGCTCTATTGTTTAATGCTTTAAACAGTTCCTGGGTTTCTGAAAGATCCCTCAAACAGTCAAGCAGTCATCTCTTTCCTTTTTCTTGCCACCACACACCAATGTAAAGACATATTTACCACATTGTTCTTTGCATTATATAGTGTATTGCTTAAGTCAGAGGTTTCTAGGGATCTTATGTGCCCTGTAGCCAGCGCTCTGTACTCAGCGCGGTATAATATTCTGACAATTTTCAAACTATTGGAAAATTCACTTCAGATGTGATGACTAATTTTGCATAAAGAAAAGACATGATCTAATGTAACAACCTGAAAAGTTCTTGTGAAGAATAATTTCAGGTGTCTGCATACATTGAAGCGTTAAGAAAAATGTACTTCAGTCATTTAATGTGCATACAAATTTTGAAGACTGACTTCTAAAAATGTGACTACTTAACACATTATATCCTCTCAACTTCTAGTCTGAGTATTGCAGGTACAATTCTATTTCAGGCAGCAATAAAAGAAAGATGAACTGTTAAGAGAGGTAAAGAGAACAGAGAAAACACTGTCCTCATAGTGGTGTAGTTTTGAGCGAGGCAAGAAGAGAAGAGCTGCCCTATATTACTATATTAAAGTCTAACCTTATATTTAAAATTTGCCAAGATAATTTTAGGTATAGTAAAGACTGATTCTTTCTCACTAACAGGTTGAGACACTGTCATCTAAGATGGTGAGATTGTGGTTCAGGTGCCTTAACACAGACACCTATTGTTTGGATTTTCAAGGGCTACTTCTGCTTGCCTCTACCAGGACAGAAGTTCCCCCTTGCTCCTGGGTTGTACCTGCAAACACCTATGGCTCAGACACCCGTGGGCATCCAGAATGGCACTGAGTATGCTGACGCAATTGAAACCCATTTTAGCTGCTTTAAAAATTCTAACTTGAAGTTACTTTTATGTATTTACAAAAGCTATCGCTTTTTCCTGGATGGTTCAATATGGGCATTCAGTTTATTGCTTCATATCTGGAAACAGTTACTTGTGTCTTTTAACTGATCTCCTAAGTAATATAATTTTTTTTCCCTTGCTTAACAACTTGAGATTAAACATTATTAAATTCACTGCAAAAAAGAAGTGACATGCAATTTTGGGGTGTGTTGGATATGGTAAGAATTATCTATCCAGGACTCAAAAACTACATGAAGTGTCATTGATAGTTTGTAATTCCTGGTTTGCCAGCTATATGAATGATTAGTTCCTAATAACCTAATTTACAAATATATCATTTTTAAAGAGCATAGACAATAAATATGACTTAGACTAATATTCATGTTCCACTGTATTGGCTGTTTGGGAAACATAAGACTACAGCATGAATGACACAAATACCCAGCACAGCCCTGACTGCAAAATTCGTAACATATAAAAAATTAAAATTTGGCAGTTGAAACTGTTTTTAGCTAGCTTAAGCTAAATAGTGCCTTTTTGCAAGTTTTTGCATTAACAAAATTAGAATGCCTTGTTTTTATGGGAAATGAACTTGTGAAGAATTGTGAACACAGTGAAAGTTCTTTTTTAAGAACTTTGCGCTCAGATAGTATGATGATGGGTGGCAGCATAAAATCTTAAGACAAATTTGAACGAATATTCAATTACTCCCCCAGCACACACAATATTTGCAGCTAGTCATCCATTCCCTACTAAATTCTGTGCATATGAAATCAAGCAACGAAGACTATGGTAGAAAGGCTAATTAATCAAACATGAGTCTCATATTAGAGGATTTTTATTAGCCCTGTAAGACCACAGTAATCACTCCACCTTATGTACAGAACAAGAACATGAAATGGCTACTGGTTTTTTTTTTTTTGTTTTTTTTTTTTTGTTTTTTTTAACTGAAAGTACTGTTTTATGCTACAGGGAAGACACTGTCTGACCTTTGCAGAGGTCTTTTCCAGACAGCTATCAAAATTGTAAGCCCCTGAAGAGCTGTAATTTTGGTAGACAATACCATTTTCATTTATTTCTTGTAAACTGTACCTCATGCACATATCCTATATTTTATTAAATTACTACAGAAATAAGAAAATAGTTATTGATGAGAATAAGGGAGTAATTCTGGTATTACTATTGAATGGTGTTGGACAGCAGTTTTGCAGGCATGTAGATTGAGCTGCACAGAAACATAGTCTTGGTACTTACTGTATTACCAATATATGGACTATGAAATGATTCATTTTTGGAAGAGTTTATATATGCATATATCTAGACCTACTAAGAATTGTGTACTATATTGCACAACTTTTGTTTCCTTGAAGAACTGGGGAGTATGAGTATCTGAAGTATATGAACATTTTAAATTTTTGTTAAGGTAGGTTATGAGAGGAGAGCAAAATAGATGTTCAGATCAACTCTCAGACTATGAGAGGAATTTATATGACAATGAACATGCTGCAGAAGGAAGTCAGTTTTGAATCTCTGCTCTTTTGAGAAGGTTTCAGTTGTTTTAAGAAATAATTCAGGCATATCTAGTGAGAAAATATTATACAATCTGAATCAGAGTTGCTTAATATTGGTCCATATTTTAATTGTTAGAAGGGAATGGTTTGCACTGTGTTAGGTGGTGCTGTGTCCTTTCCAAGGCATATTTTCTCCTATTTGTCCTCTTCTGTGAGTAAAAACAATACCTTAACAATTAGGCTTGAGAAATGAATCTACAAAGGATGAAAACCAGAGGGTGAGTTGGGAAAATCATAGAATTACAGAATGCCTTGGGTTGGAAGGGACCTCTAAAAGTCATCTAGACCAAGTTGCTCAGAGCCTTGTCAAGCCTGACATTGAATGTCTTCAGCAATGGGGCCTCCACCATCTATCTGGGCAACCTGTTCCAGTGGTCTACCACCCTCATAGTAAAGAACTTCTTCCTAACATCCAATTTAAATCTACTCTTCTCTAGTTTAAAACCTTTGCCCTTTGTCCTATCACTATACACCCCCGTAAACAGGCCCTCCTCAGATTTCTTGTACGCCACCTTCAGGTACTGGAAGGCTGCTATAAGGTCTCCCCACAGCCTTCTTTTCTCCACCCTGTCTTCACAGGAGAGGAGCTCCAGCCCTCTGATCATTTTCATGGCCCTGCTCTGGATCCGCTCCATCAGGTCCATATCCTTCCTATGTTGAGGGCTCCAGAGCTGGACGCAGTACTCCGGATGAGATCTCACCAGAGCAGGGTAGCAGAATCACCTCTCTTGATCTGCTGGACACATTTCTTTCAGTGCAGACCTGGCTGCGATTGGCCTTTTGGGCTTCAGGTGTGCTCTGTTGGCTCATGTCCAGCTTCTTGACCACCAGAACCCCCAAGTCCTCTTCCACAGGGCTGCTCTCTATCACCTCATCCCCCAGTGTGTATTGATGATTGTTCCAACTTGGGTGCAGGACCCTGCACTTGGTCTTGTTGGACATCATGAAGTTCACCTGGGCTCTCTTCTCCATCTTGCCCAGGTGTCTATGGATGACATGCAGTCCCTCTGGTATATCGACCACACCACTCAGCTTGGTGTTGTCTGCAAACTTGATGATGGTGCACTTGATCCTCCTGTCTATAGCATTGATGAAAATATTAAACAGTATTGGTCCCATTACAGACCCCTGACAGACTCCACTTGTCACTGATGTCTATCTAGATTTTGAGCCATTGACCACTCTGGATGCGACCATCCAGCCAATTCCTTATCCACTGAACAATCCACCCATCAAATCCATATCTTTCCAACTTGGCAAGGAGGATGTTGTGGGGGACCATGTCAAAGGCCTTGCAGAAGTCCAGACAGATGATGTCTCTTGCTCTTCCCTTGTCCATTGAGGTAGTCATTCCATTGTAGAAAGCCACTAGGTTGGTCAGGCAGGACTTGCCCTTAGTGAAGTCATGCTGGTTGTCTCTGATTAGCTCCCTGTCATCCATGTGCCTTATCAGAGCTTCTAGGAGAATCTGCTTCATGATCTTCCCAGGCACAGAGGTGGGGCTGACAAGTCAGTAGTTCCCAGGGTTGTTCTTTCTACCATTTTTAAAAAGGGTAGAAAGGAGGGCCCTGGGAACTACTGACCCTTCAGCCTCACATGTGAGCAAGAAAAGTGGCTGGGGAGATGGTTCCATATTTTAGCTGTTCTTTGCTTGCTTACAACTCTGTTGATTTTTTTCTAGACCTGCTTAAACAATTTTCCAGACTTAATTTGAGAAGGAGTCTATGGCACAGTGTCAATGGGAGGGTATTTCTGGGAAGGTTAAGTTAATTTACATGAAAAAATGGTTTCTCTCATAATGCAAATCAAGAGAATGCAGGAGGAAAAAAAAAATTGCTCCTGTTATATACTAATTATAAATGAGCTTTAGTGGAAAATTTATATGTTCATTTGAAAATGATCTCTAATTTTTTTTTGCCTTGGAGTGCTGAATGGTAATTAGAATAAAAGGTGTTCCTGCAGTGGGGCCAAATGCACTACCAGGGCTGTACTGCATAAGCCCCATGGTTTCCATAGTGTGCAACCCCTAAGCATCAACTCATATTTTCCAATTAGGAGTGACTAATGTTCCTCTATGTGTTGCAAAAATATAATCAGTCATTTATCCCTGCTGGAAGCTCATGAACAGAAGCCACCACTAAAGTTTTTTTTTTAAAACATTGTAGGTCTTTGCTTTGGCTGAACAGATATGATGCTATTTTTTTATTAATAAAAAATAAATGTTATCATGAACTTTTTAGCATGAGCTATACTATAAGGTCTATATACAAAGCAGTTGGTTGCTGAGTAACAAAGGAGAGATATGAGAAAATAGCTAAAATATATGGCTCACTTAACTGTATACAACTTATTATGCAAAACTTGCAGCATATGAGAAGGTCAAACCAAAGGCTGGACCAGAGCTGCACTGGTTCCAGCACCGGGTGAGTGAGTCTCAGATAAAGTCTGTCATATAGTGTCTGAGCCAAGTATCTTAGTATGGAAGCAGTATTAACTCTCTCAAAGGACATTATCCAAGCTTCTGGAATCAGAACAGGTATCTATTATGGCATTGTACATTCTGTAAGATTATTTAAGCGATAGAGTTGTACAGAATTGACTCCTGACTTAATTCTGTCTTTCCTTCCCTAGATGACTTTGATGACGATGATCCCTAGGTGGACTTTGGTTCTGAGTCCCATGACAGAAACAACAATATATGACAGACTAGGTGTGAGAGATTGTTGTAAGCATAAAACCCATTCCTGACCATCAGGTCTAAAATGTGAAATAATTTTGTTATTTTAATTGGTCATGGAAAGTAAATGCAAGAGCAGAAAGAAGAAAACAGGTTAAGGATTTCCTCCAGATTACACAGGAGCTGGAGACCTTCATAGAAATGAGAGACTCATAACCATTACACACGTTGAATAGCTATTACATAATATGTCTGCATTATGTACTGCTTTTCCACAAATGTTATTCCTCACAGAAGTGTTCATGTCTTGTTTATTATCTCTTCTAAAGGAAAATGTCAGGGAGGTTTGTTAAGCTACTTTTTTCCAAGATGTTAAACCTAGTTTTACTTTGTTGCATCTATTGGATTTCTTTTATACATTCCTGAGGATGTTTCTTTTCTCTCCTCATGGTTTGCTCCTGCTGGAGAATGTTAGTTCTTATCCTCCTAGACCTCTTCAGCTTGTATCTAAACGAGAGCAGTCCAATTTCAGACATGTGGCATAGGCACTGCGCACTTTCCCTGGCTGCCACTTCAAATGCTCCTGAGCACTCTGCTGTGCCTCTGTTTCTTTATCTATAAAATACAGATAAAAATAATATTCTTGGGCTTTATTTTTGAGACCCAAAGACTTCAATATATATTGGGGAAAAATGATATATATATATATATATGCTTACATTTCATTACTATATCCAAAACATGCATGTAGTGCTTGGTTAACCTCCACCTCATATATAATGTTCCATGCTTAAATCTTATCTGAGACCTCCTGTCTCACCTCTTTCCTAGTTCCTGCATGCATGCAAGCCATTATCTATGCTCCTCATGGAATGAGCTGCTGCACTTTTCCCATGATGAATCTCTCTCTATTACCCTGAAAATATGCCTAGCCACATCAAAATCCTTGTTTCTTTGCTTCTAGTGTCTGCAGTATTTCTTGGATTAGAATTCTCAGCAGAGGTAATTAATGCAGTCTATAATAATTTATTTATATGTGTAAGTGATCTGAAAAATGTTAAATAAATGCTTAACATTATGCACTACAATGGGATTACTCAAATTTCATCAAGTTAAACATGCACGATGTTGGCATGACTGAGGTCATTGATTTAGACTAAGACTAATGCATTCATTCAGGAGGCAGTAAAATTGTCTGGAAACAAATACTGTGTTGCGTTTGGCTTTTCTTTTTTTTTTTTTTTTTTTCCTTTTTTTCTTTTTTTCCCCCCCTTTCCCTTTTTTTCTTTTCTATTCAGATGGTGGTTCTTGACTCTCTGACCAGTAAAGAGTGGAATATCCTCAAGTAAGAAGGCTCCTTCTTGCCTTACTTTCACATGAAAGATAGTGTCTATAAACGTGACAAGATTAATAACTCAGGCATTGGTATTGGTAACAAAAGAGATAATGAATAATTAGAGTGAAGAAAAGGAGTAGTAGACAGAAGAGAGGATCTGTAACAGATCAGATGAAATAAGATGTGGCTGAACAATATGCCTTTTCTAGCCTGGGTGACCTTTAAATGTCTCTGTGTCAACACTTAAGTCAATTGTCCTAGGAGAGGGAGATGACTGTGTTGCCAGTGGAAGTCTGCTGCTTCACACACTCACCCAGTACAGCACATTGTCTACTGACATCTTGTTTCACTTGTGGTTTATACATGAAACCTCAAAACTTTGTCTGATGTTTGGAAATCCAGTTGAAAATCAATGTTTCATCCAAAAACATAAACCAGATGGTACTTGGCTAGTGCTGCTGGTTGGTGCATTTCAGTGTGTAAGTAGCTAGCCAGTTTATTTTACTGAGTGTCCTTTTGTGGTTCAATAACCTATAATTCTCTTTTTAATGTTTGGACAAAACATGTCAGGAGGCAATGATTATATGTGCAGTTCTACACAGCTCCAAGGATCCCTAAAATACCTGGCTGAAGCTAGAGTCTGACAGTTTGAGAGTTTAACAGAATCTGTGGGAAACAAAAATGTATTTTCTAGTTTCAGTGACATGAACTAAATTAGAACTCTGAAGCCAAACAACTTTGATGTGTATAGCCTGATACCTGCTGATGTCAGTAATTTCAGTTACTCTGCTAAAATAAGCAAAAATGATCATTGTCACTGACAGTCTGCTCCGAGCAGCTTTTGCAAACAAAGGGCTTGATACCATGGTAGCATGTGCTAATGTTACAAAATTATATGCACAATTTCTCTGGAGGCTAAAGCAGGTATCAGACACCTGGCATGTCTTTCCTGTGCAACATCTGAAGGAACCTATTTCCTTGCATTCTGTCTATAGTGGTCTCCTTCTTTATAGGTTTGGATCATATTCTGCACTATTTGGCTGTGCAGCAGTTTGGATACCAGTGTTTTGCTCTAAAACACAGTTCTTTGCCAGACCTTTCACTTTAATTGTGCACAATTTGTTTTAGTACAGAAAAACAGAAGGTTGAGCCATTTTGAGCTGGCAATGTTGACAAAACACTGGAAGAATGTTTTACCTTGTTAAAAAGCTCTTTGGAGACATAGTACTCTTATTTTCAGTTTAACAGTTCTGGCTTTGGATGGTATGTGCACTTAAAAATAAATACCTTTGGAATGCCAGGGACACTGATGAGATTTTTGGAGACCATTAATGTGTTCTAGCTCTGTAATAATTTCAGTTTGCTCAGGGAACAAAGGCTAATAAAGGTAATACTTATATTTATCCAGCAGTGTGTCTCCTGCTGCAACATGCCAGGAGGAAAAGAAAAGCCTGTGAACCAGATGTGCACAACTGTGTGTACAGAGCTGTGAATAAATCTTCAAGACAGTCTGAAGCAATGAATTTTTCTACATCTCTTGCAATGTGCTTGAGAAGTGTGCCTTTAAGGCAATGTGCACTGTGGAACTGGAAGAGGGATGAATATATATATATATATATATATATATATGTTATCCTTAGCCTAATATTCCTGTGCAGATCTGTTTATGCCTCCTTGATCTTCTCAACTGTCCTCACACTCAGTTCCGGAGGCGATGCTGCTGCCTCATCTACCGGGCACTCTGCTGGCCTCTTCCTCCTGAGGATATTCCTTTCTCATGGGCTTTCTAAATAATATAATTTACTACTACATATCTGTTTAATAGCAAATAATCTACTGTTATATCATTCTTAAAATTTTTAATAGTGTTTGTGTGCAGAGGGAGAGGAGCCTTTATAAACACTGCTGGTATGAGGGTACACTTGCTATTGAGGTACCACAGCTGTATCACTTACAGCCAGAGGGAGATGCAGCCATGCTCTGTTGATAAAACCAGATTAAATACCTGTTGCCTGATCCTCAGATCTCTTTCTTACCAGCAAGCTTGTCTGTAAATTTTTATTATTTTTTTTTTTAATCACAGAGATTATAGGCTGTCTAGGCCTTTCTCTGTGTTGGTTTTTTGTAAAATGGAGTGCGCAGTGGGAAATTTATTCTGGAATAAGGTTCTTAAATATTGATAGGAGTAGCAAGTAGCAACATTTTACTGACTTTGCCTTTCATTGTTCAAGATTAGAATGCTGCATTGTGTTGGTGTGATTTAAAAAAAAGAAAGAGGAGGTTTTTTGCATGCTTGTTTTTCTTTTTAAATGTTTGGCATGTAATTAGAATAGAGGTTTGTCTGGAAATAACAACCCTAAAATATGTATTGTTATTCACTATGTATTTGTCCTCCCTGATGTTAAAAGACATGACTACATAAAGCAGTCAAGATGAATTCTACTTACTGGATGTGCAGTAAGTAGTGCAATAAGTAGTGAAGTGTTCACTACTTCACACATGCAAATCTGTACAGTTCAAGTTCTAATATGAGCAGCTGACACCTAGAAAAAGTAAATCCAGCATAAAAGCGTGTGTACTTACCTTTACTTCCATAAAACTTCATGCTGAATCTTCTGATTACACAGAGATGTTTTTCAACATGATAATGAAACAGAAGATGAAATGCTTGAGAAGAATTTCCTCTTGCTGACAATGAGCAGGGATGCATACATTAATATGGTTCATGGCCTTAAGTCTCCAAGTTGAGCAGTGAAGTTGAATAAAATTTTAAAAAAATTACCTAGCAGTGGTAATGATGGATATTTACAAATACATTGGTGATGTTTTTAACATCATCGTGAAATGTTACCACTTCGTGTAGAAAGCAGAAGTTATTTTGGGCCCTATCTCTATTCACTCTCTACCTTGTTTGTGGTTTGGGGAATGGGGAACTGACAACCTGTTTCGTCACATAGTCTATATGCAGCTGCAATTTTTCTTCAGTATTATTGTATAACATTCAGTTATGCATTAATTTTGACAGCTGCACTTGAAAGATCTGTTCAAATATCATCAGTAAAAACACTTGTCATCCATGGTATAGCTAGTTATTAGTGACTGTTTATGTTGTCTCAGGGCTTGCTAGCCAATGAAACTGCATACACTATACTAGACACTGAATAAACACAAGTGTTTTAGTATAAAACCTATGCTTAAACCAGTATAACTATTAAAGAACATGAATAGTCTTACTCAGAATAAGGCCTTATAGTTAAGGCTATGGTATTATACATCAAAGTAATGATGCAATAAAGTGGCCTCAGCCTTCAAAATTGCTTATATATATAGTTGAGATGTTTTACATCAGAAGATTATGTTGCCTCTTCAGGGAAATTTTGTAGATAGGGCTGCTTGAGAACAGGGGCTGTACCAGTAGATGTTTAGATTAGCTGGTCTGAGTGCTCCTGTACCACTTCTTGTCTGTCCCTGATAAAAAGTCTACACCTTTTGGATAATAGCTTTATCTCAGTGTCTGGGCAGAGGAGTGGATATGCACTGTGTGGTGGCTTGCTTTTAATCTTCTTCCACATATATTGTTGTATAACCACATTATACCATGCTGACATCAAACATTTTTGATGGAATGCAATTGTAAAAGATGGTAGACAGAATTCTGGATATAAAAATGAAACTTCTATGCATAGAATGCATATGAAGTGCATAAAAATGAATTTCTAGCCCTAACAATGTCTGAGAATATGGTTTAGGAAATTGTGTGTCAGACACAGAAAAAGTGTGTTTGGAGTGAATTTTGTATTAATTTTCATAGGAAACATGATGAGATGGAAAAGGAAAGCTGCATTTGCAAGTCAGCTTCCAGAGGCATTTTTAGGAAATGTGTGGGAAGGAGACATTTTCAAGGAACTTACAGCATAGCACTTGGCACTCATATTAATGACAAAGTCATTTAACAGCATACAAGCATTTAATGGTGTGATTGTTTCAACCAGCTCTACTTCTGTATCTGAAGAATTCAGGGCACCAAGGACATCCAGGCTGCCTCAAGCCAAGTGAAGCTGTTTCCTGGGTCTTCATTGCTAGGAGGCTTAAACTAGCAAAGAGTGATAGCGCTTTGCCCTCCTGAGCTTCTTAAGGTTTCATGGTTGTAGAGGCAAAGCGACTTACATCTCCTCTACAGCCTTTAAGCATTTTAATGCATATAAAATTTGAAGCACTGAACTGCTAAATTGTCTGAGGTTTAAGCCAGTTTACCTCTGCAAGCATAATAGTTTAAGCAGTTGAACACAGTCAGAGGTTCCTGTTAAGGACAAAGTGCCTGAAAAGCTTTTGTGGCTGGCAGGTCTCCCATGCTTTGGTCTAGCTTCTGCTGATCATGTCCTGTTGCTTGATATAACTGTAAAAACACTGTGGCTTCACCAGCAGAGACAAAGGTCTGCTTGTTTGAAGACTATTGTAATTTTTTTTTAGAGCTCTCTTCTGTAGATATCTGCTATCTATAAGTGAATGTGTATATCTAAATAGCTTTCCTCTGTGAGGTAGGTGTCAGGGCTAAACCACCCTCCAATTTCTTATAAAAAATACGGTAAATTTGAACTTATGACTTGAAAAAGATATATTTTAAACAGCTGGAGCAATGGAATAAATTCCTCCTCTCAGTCACTTCAATATTTATTCACACAATAATTTACATGTAGCAGTTTGGTAACCAGCAGTACAGAAGGATGAAGGTGGGCTTTCTGAGTAGCAGAATGATTACTGAGCCAGAGATCTGAAAGCCAGTGATATTATTTCTGTGCTTATCATTGTCAACTTCATGATCAAGAAGAATAAATATTGTGCAAATTAAACCAAACTCTTTCCTTCCCTGTGCATGGGAGAGGAGAATCCAGATCACTCTTTGTGATGGCATTGACTATGAAGCATGAAGAGAAGCCCAAGTGAATTTTGTTGTTGTTGTTGTTTTTTGTTAGGTAATGAACAGAACAGAGTCTCAGTGCACACAAGGTGAGGATCTGTTGAGTAATGAAATGCTAGGTTTACACAGATGCTTTTCTAACAATGCTTGTAAAATTCCTCAAATTTCTCCATCTGAAAAGCCACACAGAGATCCAGGAAGAATTAAGAGACTGAGAAAAGCAAATATGTACTGCCAAGCAAGCAGTGGAGTGTCATCAGATGATTAAGGTATTGTCTGATGAATTATGAAACAAGATGAAGATTGTACAACTTTCAGACATAAAATGGTGCATTATATGGTTGACTTTGTTCTTTGTCATTGTCCCAGCTTCAGCTAGGGTAGGGTTAATTTTCACAAGAAAATGGGATGGGCCACAGTCAGGATAGCTGAAAGAAATCAGTCAAAGGGATATTAAATATCATACTGATGTCATGCTCAGTATATAAAGGAGGAGCTAGACGGGGAAGGGCACACAATTTGGTCAGGCAGCTGGGCTGGGTGGCAGGTTCTGGGTGGTGAGCAGTTGAACAGTAGATCACTCATTTTATATATTATTTAATTAGTATTATGTAGTGTGCAGGGACGGACTCCGACAGCACAGCCAATATGGTTGTAATCAGAAGTCACTTTATTAAGTGCAACAGGCTATATTTATACATGAGACAACACTGCTCACGCACCCAGGTCACTTCTTATTGGCCCCACACTCAAACCCAGGGTCTGTCCATACGCACTTCAAACACTTTTAATTGGCTGGTGATTCTCTTGGGTTTCTTCCTTCAGCACCCTGTTTTTCTCCTCTTATCCTCCTGTTTTTCCAGGTGCTCCTGCTTTTCTCATCCTTAGTCTTATCTCCTAAAGGTCGGGGCAGTGTTAGCTGTTTATCGGCCTTGCAGGCCTTAGCATAACTACTTGTATCTAACAACTATTTCTGTCCTACTCTTATCAATCCCTACAGTATTATTGTTATTACTGTTGTTTATTCCCTCTTTGTATTATTCTATTAAACTGTCTTTATCTCAACCCACAGGGTTTTACCTTTCTCTCCTGATTCACCTTCCCATCCCACTGGGAAGGAGGGGAGAAGTGAGTGAGCAGCTGTATTGTGCTTAGTTGCCGACTGGTCCCAAACTGTGACAGTCATTATTCTATCAGTTTTCACATTCAGAATCACACATGAACTAATTTTGAGGTCTAAGATACGTACTATGAAATTCCCTTTAACCTCACAGATGTATGGTTTTGGATGTCTGGAACACTGAGAAGACAGCTGATTCCTTGTACTCTTCTTCCCCATCAGTGATGGCATTTCTGTGACATTGGTGTATCATCTAAAATCGGGATATCTCAGCAGGACTGGACTGTTTATCTGCTAGCACTTCACCAGTCTAAGTGAGTTGATACAGTGAAAGATCATTGCTCCTGTTCATTTAAATATAAAGTTTTATATGTGCTGTTCCTCATTCCAAAAACTGCAAGTAATGGACTTCAACTTGGGACTAAATCCATCTTGTGATCTGAGCGAGACCCTTTCCCTCTGTGATAGTTTGTTTGGGGTATGGTGATTTTACTTTCTTCTCTGCAGCACCTGCTGTGATGTTAGAAGCCAGTTTCACAGGCAGTATTCAACAACTGCTTTTTTCTGGGCTCTGTTTATTTGGTAAGATGGAATTACAGTGAGTATAACCATGAGATGTGTCCCTTGCCCTCTTGACACCTACCTCTCAGAAAAATCTCTTTTTGTTTCTGTTTGTTTGTTTGTTCAACAAAGAACCACTGTTTTACCCCAAGTGGTCAGCCTTACAGAAAGAAATAATTAGAGGTGAGAAACAATACTCACAGCACTAATGTTACAGTCAAGTTAATTGTTTTTGCAAGCGGACAGTGATGAAGTTGTGGGAAGCCTTCACCGAGGCTTTAAATTATTAGAGGAAGATTTCTGCTTAAGAGAAGAATTATTGCTAATAATGCTTCTGAAGTGTTGATTTACTCATGTCTGGTTATAGCATATTCCAGGAATAGCTGCTTTCTTATCTCCTGAAAAATCAAAAAATGATAGTGCCAGAGTGCAACCAATGAATCATAAAGTAGGCGTAATTATTTCGTAGAGAATAATTCAACTTGTCCATGCAATATGAATATATTGAAATTTTGAAGAGATTCAGAATCCAGGTATAGTTCTGTGCTTTGCAATACTTCGCTAATAATTCTAATAAACTAACCACGGACACTATCTCCACTGTACTTAAGGGTTTTTATACATACATGAGAATAATGTACTTTTTAAAGTGTCATACTTCGACATTTCCATTTGTTATTAAATGTATTCATTTTCTATTAAATGTATTTCTATTAAAGTATTCACCTCCCTAAGGCATGTATATTTTAAAGGACAAGCAGAAGGTCTGTGATGGTGTTATTGAGTTATATTTCCAGGTGTGTTACTGCCCAATTTGAGGTGTTATACAAATCATACTATGGTCCATCTCACTCCTTCTCCAATACCTTACTTGCAGAGTTTTAGACACATGGCAGTTAGTATTCATAACAGTATTTTTGTGCCATCTCATCTCAAGCACATGTGGTATTCTTAACTTGTCAAAATACCAGTAAAAAGAACAATGCAGAATGAGGGAAAGATTAATAAAGATCAACTTCTAGAGTCAACCTCAGATGTAATTAGCATACTTCTGAGGAAAATGGTGCAAAGTAAGTGAACGACCTTCTAATTAAGAAATACAATTGCCCTTTTAATTGTGCTAATACTGAGAGAAGACATGTCTTGGTGTCTTTGTCATCTTTGGTTAATAAATGAAGGATTCTTGTCAATTTATGAGCAAAATAATGTTAACTTTTAGAAAAAGGAGAGACAAATGCCAGAATGTCAGAAAAAAAGATTTATGAGAATTATAAATCTGTGAGGATCTATTTTTACTGTATGATTCTTTTCCCCTACTGAATTTTAAGAATTGCTTTAATTTTTAATGTAATAGTAAGTGAAGATGATCTGTTATTTATTTTAATTGCTTATATAGTTAGATTAAATGTTCAAGCTTATAGTAATTGATAGTAATTGATTTCTGTCAAACATGGACAGTTCTCAAATGTCAAGCAAAATAATGCCTCCTGAACCAGCATCCTGAGTTTATTACTACTGAGTGTGACTGAAAAATAAATCAGAAAATGTAAGAATTTTACATTATATTCTGTACCCAACATTTCTGAAGCTATAAATAAATGCTAGATTGATTTATTCTTCACATTTAAATGTGATATTTTTTAATAGAATATTGAAAATATACCCAAAGGGAAGGTTGTAACTCCTAAGTGTACAGGCCAAAAGAAAAATCAAATCAAGAGGTGTTTTAACAAAGAACAGACTACCTTCCTCCTAATTAAAACATCAGATACAAGTTTGGCAGAGATGTAATCTTTGCTAAAAAAGGAAACATCTCTGTAAAAATATTTTGTGACTGAGAAGAAATTTTTGTATAACACCAATGCCTTTTAAAAGAACTATACCAAAGAGAGTAATAGTGTGGATTTGGAGTTTATGACATCAGACCTTTAAACTCACTCATAAAAGTAGCTTTTCTATCTTCCTAAATTTCTTCATAATAGCAACTTGAAAATAAATTAATTACAATAAGACTACTCTTCAGTTTCTAATCCTGACATTCTTCAAATGTTAATGAGAACACTGATGAGTAAGTTTCACAGATTTTGTTTGAAACATCCCATAAGAAATTTTACATAGTCCCAAGTACCCCATGGATTTTCCTGCATGGTAATCTTGCTTTCCTCCTCCTTATAAACTACAAACTTGTGCTGACTGTCCCCCCAGCTGCCCTTGGTAATGTCTATCAGGTTCATCAGCTGGTGGCTTAAGAGGTGCCATCATAGAATCATAGAATTACTATGGCTGGGAAGGACCTCTAGGACCATCAAGTCCAACCTTCATTCCAGTATCTCCCTAACCACTAGATCATAGCCTCAAGTGCTACATCTACTCATTTTTTAAACACCTCCAGGGATGGTGACTCCACCACCTCCCTGGCAGCCTGTTCCATAAGAATTTCTTTCTCATATCCAATCTAAATCTCCCCTGACACAACTTGAGGCCATTTCCTCTTGTCCTATCATCAGTAATTTGGGAGAAGAGACTGACATCAGCCTCACTACAACCTCCCTTTAGGTAGTTGTAGAGAGCAATAAGGTCTCCTATCAGACTCCTCTTCTCTAGACTAAACAACCTCCCACTTAATTTCATGTCATCTGCAAATTTACTGAGGGTGTATTCGATCCCCTCATCCAGGTCATTGATAAAGATATTAAACAAGACTGGTCCCAAAACTGAGCCCTGAAGGACACTGCTTGTGACCGGTCACCAACTAGATTTAACCCTGTTCACCACAACTCTCTGGGCTCAGCCATCCAGACAGTTTTTAATCCAATGAAGAGTCCATCTGTCTAAGCCATGAGCTGCCAGCTTCTCCAGCAAAATGCCTTTCTGAAGTCCTGGTCGACAATATCCACCACTTTTCCCTCATCCACTAGGTGGGTCACCTGATCATAGAAGGAGAACAGGTTGGTTAAACAGGACTTGCTTTTCATGAGCTTGTGTTGGCTGGGCCTGATCCCCCTGTTGTGCTGCACTTGCCTTGTGATCACCGTCAGGATGAATTGTTCCATAATCTGTCCTGGTACTGAGGTCAGGCTGACAGGCCTGTAGTTCCCTGGATTCTCCTTCCTGCCCTTCTTGTAGATGGGTGTCACATTGGCAACTCTCCAGTCAGCTGGGACCTCACCTGTTAACCAGGACTGTTGATAAATGATGAAGGGAAGCTTGGCATGTTCCTCCATCAGCTCCCACAGCACTCTTGCGTGGATCTTATCTGGCCCTGTAGACTTATGGGCATCCAGTTGTCTTAGCAGGTCATTTACTGCTATTTCCCAGATTATGAAGGGATTATTCTGATCTCCATCCCTATTTTCCAGATCAGAGGACTGAATACTTTGAGGATAACTGGACTGACTGTTAAAGACTGAGGCAAAGAAGGCATTAAGTACCTCAGCCTTTTCCTTATCCTTGGTAACAATGTTCCCCCTTGCATCCAATAAAGGATGGAGATTCTCCCTGGTTCTTTTTTTGTTGTTAATATATTTGTAAAAACGCTTTTTATTATCTCTTGCAGTGGTGGACAGGCTGAGTTCTAGCTGAGCTTTTGCTCCCTTAGTGTTCTTTCTACATGACCTAACAAATCCCTATACTCTTCCTGAGTAGCCTGCCCCTTCTTCCAAAGGTGGTAGACTCTCCTCTTTCTCTTAAGTCCCATCAAAAGCTTCCTGTTCAGCCAAGATGGTTGTTTTCCCTGCCAGTTTGTCTTACAACACATAGGGACAGCCTGCTCCGGTGCCTTTAAGAATTCCTTCTTGAAAGGAGTCCAGCCTTCCTGGATCCCTTTTCTCTCTAGGACTGTACCCCAAGGGACATTCTCAACCAGTGATCTAAACAGGTTGAAGTGTGCCCATCAGAAGTCAATGGTAATAGTTTTACTGCCCCTCCTCCTTACCTGGCCAAGAATCGAGAACTCTATAATTTCATGGTCACTAAAGACGTCCTCCGACCACCACATCACCTTCCTTCTCTGTTTGTAAGTACCATGTCTAGGAAGGCACCTCCCCTGGTGGCCTTACTTACCATCTGAGTCAGGAAGTTATCTTCCACACACTCCAGGAGCCTCCTGGACTGTTTCCTCTCTGTGTTATATTTCCAGCAGATGTCTGGTAAATTGAAGTCCAGCATAAGAACAGGGGCTTGTGATTTTGTGGCTTCTGCCAGTTGCCTATAAAACATTTCATAAACCTCTTCATCTTGGTTGTGTGGTCTGCAATAGACTCCCAACAGGATATCTGCCTTGTTGGTCTTCTTCAACTTTACTCATAAGCATTCAACCGGTCCATCACACTTGTTGACCTCCATGCAATCAAAACACTCCATAATATAGAGGTCCACTCCACTGCCCTTTCTATCTTGTCTGTTCCATTTGTAGAGCTTGTAGCCATCCATTGCAGCACTCCACTCATGAGAGTCATCCCACCAGGGTTCTGTGATGGTGACTACGTCATAGTTGTGGTGCTGCACAATGGCTTCCAGATCCTCCTGTTTGTTGCTCATGCCACGTGCATTACTGTAGATGCACTTGAGCCGTACTAAAGAATTAATTCCCAACAACGGCCTGCCACCCTTAGGCTCAACTCTACCTGGCCCTGTTTTGTTCACTTCCCCCTTCGAACCTAGTTTAAAGCCCTTTCACAGAGCCCAGCCATCTCATACACCAAGATTCTTTTCCCTCTTTGACACAGATGAACTCCATCTGTTGCCCCCAGACCCTGCATGATGTAAAGCTTGAGACCTCCTTGAAACATAGACTCATAGAATTGTCAGGGTTGGAAGGGACCTTAAAGATCATCTAGTTCCAACCCCCCTGCCATGGGCAGGGACATCTCCCACTAGAGCAGGTTGCTCAGAGCCCCATCCAGCCTGGGCTTAAAAACTTCCAAGGATGGGGTTTCCACCACCTCTCTGGGCAACCTGTTCCAGTGTCTCACCACCCTCATGGGGAAGAAATTCTTCCTAACGTCTAACTTGAATCGACCTATCTCTAGTTTTAATCCATTCCCTCCAGTCCTATCACTGCCCGACAGCCTAAAAAGTCCCTCCCCAGCTTTCTTGTAGGCCCCCTTCAGATACTGGAAGGCCACAATAAGGTGTCCCCAGAGCCTTTTTTTTTTTAGACTCAACAACCCCAACTCTCTCAGTCTGTCCTCATAGGAGAGGTGCTCCAGCCCTCTGATCATCCTTGTGGCCCTTCTCTGGACACATTCCAGCACATCCATATCCTTCCTGTAATAAGGGCTCCAGAACTGGATGCAGTACTCCAGGTGAGGTTTCATGAGAGTGGAGTAGAGGGGGAGAATCACTTCCCACAACCTGCTAGACACACCTCTCTTGATGCAGCCCAGGATACAATTTGCCTTCTGGGCTGCAAGAGCACACTGATGGCTCATGTTGAACTTCTCATCCACCAGCACTCCCAGGCCCTTTTCTTCAGGGCTGCTCTCAAACCAGTCACTGCCCAGCCTATACTGATGCTTGGGATTGCTCTGACCCATATGGAGGACCTTGCATTTGGCCTTGTTGAACTTCATGAGGTTGGCATGGGCCCACCTCTCCAGCCTGTCAAGGTCCCTCTGGATGGCATCGCTTCCCTCCAGCGTGTCAGCTGCCCCACACAGCTTGGTGTCATGGGCAAACTTGCTGAGGGTGGACTCAATGCCACTGTCCATGTCGCTGACAAGGATGTTAAACAAAGATGTTAAACATCCTTGAAACTGTCTCTGTTGTCTACTGAGCACTGCAGTTTGCACATCTGTGTGTTTAATTTTCCTATGTTGCGTCTCTGTCTTTTATACTGAACATCTGTTCACCAGGTAGATATCTTTGCAAATCAGATAGCTTTATACTTCTTGCACACAAAGGCCAACAGAGCTTCAAAATAAAGCAAGTACCTCACCTCTGTTATTTCTGTAATGTGACATACAGACCTGGGACTTCAGCCTCACTAATGATATGGAGTTTCCAAAAGAGCTGCCAAAGTAATCCTTCACCCTTGCCCTTAACGTGTTTCATAGAATACTGAAATTCTGCTGTAATGCAAGCAATTTACAGCTCATGCCCTTCTATGGTATTTTTTTTTTTTTTTTTGACAGTGAATTCCTAGAAAGGAGACAAAATCTAACCTTCACCAGCAGAAAAAAATCAAATGTGAATTAAAATTTGTTAATATCTCTGTGACAGTTTCAGGACTGTTCTTTAGATGATTTACCTTTAAACAAGGCATAAACCTGTCTTAATTTAGATAAAACTTAGTTACAATTATTTCTACTTTCCAGATGGGATTCACCACTATCTCTCATCTCTGTACAGAATTTTTAGTAATATATGATGGAGTGGAACAGGACTCAATACCATCTTAATGGAGTTAAATTATTTTTCTAGTTTATTTAGACTTCAGTCTCAAATATAGTAGCTGACACTCAGAAACATGGTCCTTGTTAGAAAATCTCTGAAGAATGTAAGGAAGAATCTACAGATAAATTTATGGGTTTTTTTCCTTCCAGTAAAATATTCCTAATTAAGAACAGTTGTTACTTAACATGCTCTTAATTATGCTTAACATTTCCACCACTGAAAAAAAGGCAGTGGAAGAGTTAAGATCTGTTTCTCAACAAATTAAAACTCCCAACCTTTTTACTTACTAGGGAGATAAAACTTTATTAACAGGGTATTTTCTAGACATTCCTATTTCCCATCCTCATTTAAAGAGGATAAAAAGTGTTATGACTATAAAATTAATTAAAATAATGAAAAAAAGCAGATGAAATTCAAGCCAAATTGATTCTATTAAAGACAACAATGAGGTATTGTGTTTTATCAAACTCAGAAACCACTTGTATATTTTGATTTTCAGACAGTCATCAAGGACTGTTTGGAGTGAGATAAATGTTGAATAAACAAAATTAATGTGTACTTTGGGCTAGAGAGGTTGAAATAAAAGCTAGGCAGACATTACAGAATCAGAGAGTCACAGAATGGTAGGGGGCGGAAAGGACCTGTAAAGATCATCTAGTCCAACTCCCCTGCCAGAGCAGGATCGCCTAGAGTACATCACACAGGAACAAGTCCATGTGGCTCCTGAAAGCCTCCAGAGGTGGAGATTCCACCAACACCTCTCTGGGCAGTCTGTTTCAGGGCTGTGTTGCCCTCACAGTGAAGAATTATTTCCTCATGTTGAGGTTGAACCTCCTGTTCTCCAGTTCATGGCCATTGCCCCTAGTCCCGTCACTAGATACCACTGAGAAAAGCCTGGCCTCATCTTCCTGACAACCATCCTTTAGATATTTATAAGCATCGATTAGATCCTCCCTCAGTGTCCTCTTCTCCAAGTTAAACAGACCCAGTTCTCTCAGCCTTTCCTCATGTGGTAGATGTTTCAGGCCCTTAATCATAGTGTCCCTGGACTGGACTCTGTCCAGTAACTTGTTGTCCTTCTTGAACCAGGGAGCCCAGAACTGGACCAGGTACTACAGGTGAGGCCTCACTGTCACAGAGTAGAGGGGGAGGACACTGTGTCTCGACCTACTGGCCACTCTCTTCCTAATCCATCCCAGGATGCCATTGGCCTTCTTGTCCATGAGGGCACACTGTTGGCTCATGGTCATCCTTTTGTCCACTAGGACTTACAGGTCCTTTTCTCCAGAGCTGCCCTCCAACAGATCATCCCCCAACAACATGGGGTTGTTCTTCCCCTGATGCAGCATTTTACACTTGCCCTTATTGAATTTCATTAAATTTCTCCCTTCACAGCTGTCTAGCCTGTCTAGGTCACACTGGATGGCAGCACAGCCTTCTGGCGTGTCAGCCACTCCTCCCTGTTCTGTATCATCAGCAAACTTGCTGAGGGTACACTCTATCCCTTCGTCCAGATCATTGATGAATCTGTTGAATAGGGCTGAACCCAGTTCTGACCCCTGGGGGACGCCACTAACCATAGGCCTCCAACTAGACTGTGCCTCATTGACCACAACTCTCTCTCAGCTTTCCATGAGCCAGTTCCCAATCTATCTCACTGCACAATGATCCAGTCTGCAACACACATGGAGGTAGCAATTAAGGCAGAGTCCATAAAAATATGAAGGCTAAGTTAAGATTAGCAGAAGACATTATATGGAGTTGTTACAAAACATCATTTTGTTCAGAACAATGGCACTAAGGAAACACAGTTCCTGTGGACTTATGTCCTTTATCCCCTCTTTACATGCTGTTGTCCCCTTGTCCCTGCTCCCCTGCCCTTGAATGGGAATACCTCTGCCTTCTTGCAATTCACCCATGTCCCTTACTGTGGCCCTTAACTCCCCCACAGCCTCCTCTGTTCTCTAGCAACCAGCTGAGCAAGACCCCCAGGACATGAGTGCTTCTCTGTTGCACTTTTGCTGCTCAGCTGGTCAGTGTGTATAAGTTGAGTTGCCACCAGGGCAAAGAAAATAAATAATTATTGAATTTGTGTTGCAAAATTTATGTTAGCTGTGGCACTAGTTTGTGCTGTTCTCCTCTATTCAACTGTCTATGCTCATGACAATATTTCCTTTGAGACTACTCCTCTGACAGGTTTGTTGAAATTGGCTAATGACTTCAGAAGCTATGGGGAAGGATATTGAGAGGATTACAGAGAAAAGGGCAGGCAGATGCTATTTTCACTTCCTTCAGAAGCTTAGCTAAAAGCATAAAACTATTTAAAAGAAAATTCAATATTCAGCATATGATTGACTGTTTTTTAGTATCTTGAGGGTGGCAATATTGCAAAGCCTTAAGCATTCAGGAAACATAGCCAGAAATAGGTTTTCCTTTTCCCATCTGTGTCAGTACAGAGGAAGGTTTAATGTGTGGGTCCCCAGTTCAGCAGGCAAAAGCCTGCATGCCAGAGTAAAGTCCCCTAGAACAGACAAATCATAGCTGTAATATAGTACATAGCAGCTGCAATGCACCAGACAGTCTGGCTGAAGATACTGGAGAAAGGGGAGAGGGAGAGAAGGGAGCGTTTATGCAGAGCAAAGTACAGATTAGAGTAATATATGGTAACACGGTCGTCTAATAAAAGCATAAAGTACAGAACAGCTGCTTTGGCATGGTCACACTTTCCACCATGCTTTTCTCCCCATTTTCCTATTACTTTAAATTCCATAAAGACTACAACACTTACCAAGGGAAATATGGCTTCAAACCACTAGACTCTATGCTAACTTCCTGCCAAGCCATTGCTGTCTAAAGGAGGAATGCCACCAAGTCTGAGGGACACACCTAAACTTGTGTGGTACAACACACAATCTTGAAGAGGTGACGTCTTCAGTGAATGAGAGAAAGACTATGGATGTTGTTCTCCCAGACTTTAGTAAAGCTTTTGTCACCATTTCCTACAGCATTCTTATGGTGAAATTCATGGCTTGGATACTCTTTGCTGGAATAAAAAATTGGCTGAATGGCTGTCCCCAGAGAGTGTTGGCAAATGGAGTTAAATCCAGTTGGTGGCTGCCCAGAAGTGGTGTTCCTCAGGGCTCAGTATTAGGGCTAGTTCTGTTTAATACCTTTACTGATGATCTGGATGAGGGGATAGTGGGCAAGTTTGCATATTACACCAAGTTAGATGGGTGTGTTGACCAGCTTGAAGGTAGGGAGGCTCTACAGAGGGATCTGGACAGGATGAATCTATGGGCTGAGGCCAGTGGTATGAGGTTCAACAAGGCCAAGTGTCAGATCCTGCATGTGGGTCAGAACAACTCCATGCAATGCTACAGGCTTGGGGAAGAGTGGCTAGAAAGCTGGCGGGTGGAAAAAGACTTGGGGTTCTGGTTGACAGCCATCTGAATATGAGCCAGCAGTGTGCCAAGGTGGCCAAGAAGGCTCACAACATCCTAGCTTGTATTAGAAATAGTGTGGCCATCAGAAATAGGGAAGTGATTGTCCCCCTGTACTCGGCACTAGTGAGGTCACACCTTGAATACTGTGTTCAGTTTTGGTCCCTTCACTACAAGGAAGACACTATGGTACAGGGGCATGTCCAAAGAAAGGCAATGAAGATAATGAAGAGTCTTAGAGCACAAGTCCTACAAAGAGCAACCGAAGAGGCTGAGATTGTTTAGCCTGAAGGAGGCTTGGGGCAGACCTTGCTTTCTACAACTACCTGAAAGGAGGTGGTAGTGAGGTCTGTTGGTTTGTTCTGTTGGTGTTCTGTTCTAACACTGGTCTGTTCTCCCATGTAGCAAGGGATAGTATGAGAGGCGTTGGCCTCAAGTTGTACCAGGGGAAGTTTATATTGGATATTGGGAAAAATTTCTTGACAGAAGTGGTTTTAAAGCAGTGGAACAAACTGCCCAGGGAAGTTGTGGAGTGTGTTCAAAAAATGTGCCTGAAGGTATTTAAAAGATGTGTAGATTGGTGTTTACGGATATGGATTAATGGTAACTAGGCAGTGCTGGGTTAATGGTTGGACTTAATGATCTTGAAGGTTTCTTCCAACCAGAACATTTCTATGAATCTAAAATTCTATGATTTATTCTCAGAGCAATGTAATAAGCCTTAATGTTTTTTTCCAGACCGTCCTAACAGACTAGAGCATGTAGTGTTCATTTCTCATTCATACAGTGAGCTCTCTTGTCCTGGAGAAAATGCATGATGGCCCTGAACAAAAGGAAAAAATGTTGTGTGCTAGCTAGCAATTTCTGTAGCTGAATTATGTTTACCACAGGGTGGAGTAGTTTCCCACATTAAGAATAGGTAAGTTGGTGAAAATGTGTGTGCGTATGAGTGCTTACAGTTCCCATTCATTCTTCTCTGATATACATTGTTTGGTTTTCCAGGTATGAATATCAGACTCCTCTGTGAACAGAAATGATGGCACTGTTCTTTCTGGAGCTGTGTAGTGAAGTGTGAAGGCTTTGATAGTTTCATCTATTGCACCAAATTGCACCCTTTTATCTGCAATTATAAAATACTTTGAGACACATCACTGCTGCACTGGAGCTGCAATCAAGGTTCAGGTTCACAACTCTGATTTAATCCAAGCTGTTAAACACTTGCAGGTGGCAGCATTTTGAGTCATGAAGCCTGACTTTTGAAGACTAGTAATGTCTACTGTACATTTGAACAGTACAGAGGCTAGAACTAAAACCTGTTATGTCCTTTACTTTCAACACTGAACTTTCTCAGCATTTGTTAACATCTCACCTTTGCTCAATACATGCTTCATGGCCATATATGTGAGAGATTTAGGAGATGGAAATGGTCCTTTGTCCTTTTACTAAGCAACCCACAGTTGCTGTTTGCAACACTTAAGCTATCTAGACAGTAGCTCTCTGTTTTATACTATACCTTTCTAAAACAGATATATAAATGGTGCTTTCCTTTTGCCACTGTCTAGCAATGGATACTGACAGAGACTAGAGGCATAATTTAAAAGAGGCTACTCCTGCTTGCAAAAATGAAAATAGTAAGACATTTCACAAGACTGGTAGAATATTGTTTCCCAGGCCTTAACTTCAGTGCATATTTTAAATGCAGATATTTCCAGACTATTTTAGCAGCTGTCCTCCTGCTGATGCTCTGTTTCTCTATGGTAACTGAGATTTCAACATAATTTTCCTTTAAACCAGGAGAGATTTAAGTTATTTGTTGTAGTTTTCTGCACACCATAAAAACTTCTTTCTCTAAAACAAGAAATTACCACCCAGTCCACTATGTTCATTTTAGGTTGTATAGATAGATTCAAATGAGAAAGAAGGAGTTTAACAAAGAAAACTCTCTTTGTGAAGCACTGAATAACTGAAATAACATTGAAAACACACTGCACAAAACTTTAATTTCCAACCATCCAATGTGTGATTAGACACTTGTCTGCTGTAGGTATCTGTGTATACCTCTATATATGTTACATATATTTTACATGCTTATAGAGAGTTTATGTGTAAAGGCACTCTGTGTGAATTTTCTTCTGCAGAAATTACCTGTAAGAGTCTTACAGTTTTGAATATCTCTTGTTCAGGGCCATTCAGGCTATCATATGGGCTGCAGAAACCCATCAAATAAGTGATCTGACAAATATATCCCTGATTTTATAGGTTTTCTGATTCTGCTACAATCTGTGTGATATCTCAGGTAGCATCTTGGAGGAAGACTAAGAGTGATTTATAAATCTCTTAGAAACAAAACACAAGTGTTTTACCTCAATTTCTGTATCCTAGTTTTTTCTAAACTTTTTTCTATTCTTCTCAATTAAATATTGTACTAAAGTTCAAATTTCAATAAAATTATACCTCCGATAGTGGATTTTTAGTTAAAGAATGTAGAAAAACTATGATTTTTAGTAAACTTATTGTTTAGTAAAACTTAGGCATTCATAACTCTGTGAAAACTGCATTAATTTAATTAATTGGAGTGTGCTTCTGGCAGGTGCAGCCTACCTGACAGAAAGCTGACAAAAACTTGGGATTGCCAGAGACCTCATAAAGATCAGTTTGGTGTCTCACAGCCATTAAATGGTGCCTCAGGGTGATTACTGGAACCTCATGGCAATTAAATGGCACCTCAAGGTCTAGGCCCTTGGCCTGCCTTTGTCATGGGCTTGTCCCCAACTAAATTATAATTACCACAGCACACAAGCAACTAGGGTACAAATGGGGCCCTGCTGAGGAACTGATTTCAAGTTGCTTCCCTCAGAGCAAGCAGGCATTGCAGTCAGACCCTCCCCTTGGATATATGGGATACTTCTGCAGATTGAGTGTGTGTCACCCCTGGCCATGGTGAGTGATACATTTCTGGGTACCCTCGTGTGGGAGGTTTTCCCTTTATGAATGAGTGTGCACACATTATGAACTACCTGAATCAAGTACTGAAATGAGATTGTAGGAAGCTAGATGTCAGTCTTTTCTCCCAAGTAACAAGGGCTAGGACAAGAGGAAATGGCCTCAGGTTGTTCCAGTGGAGTTTTAGGTTGGACATTAGGGAAAATTTCTTCACTGAAAGGGCTGTTGAACAGTGGAACATGCTGCCCAGGGAGGTGGTGGATTTGCCATTCTTGGACATGTAGATGAGGTCCTGAAGGACAGGGTTTAGTAGTGGGCTTGGCAGTGTTATGTTAAGGTTGGACTCATGATCTTAAAGATCTTTTCCAGCAGAAATGATTCTATGAATCTATGATTGTGGTTCATCTTTCTACAAAGAATATTCCTTACAGTTTAGGAATTAGTTGTGTAGTGGTATATTCCCAACTGATATCTAAAATTGTAATTTAATTTTGTCAGAAGAAGTGATGAATAATTTTGGTTACAAAAAAATCTGCATTTTGTGTAGCTGCTGCTGTCTGTTTTGTGGGTGCCTGTGTAACAGTATTATGTTGAAAAATAAATAAAACATGTAAACTGAAAAGCAACTTTGAACAAGAGAGAACAGAAATTAAAAGAGTTCTGAAAATTTAGTCTTAAAGTTTTAAATAAAAGAAAATACTCATCAAGAGTTTGAAATATGAAATAAAATAAAAATTTTCATCTGCTTGTAGGAACATGCAGGAGAGTAAGAATGTTTATGGCAGTTTTGTTTTGCAGTAAATGATATACAGAGCAGTGGAAAAGGGATCTCTCTTGAGCCCAGATAGACTCAATCATTCACATACTATGTTCCAGTGCTGTATTAAAGATGCCCAAGCTGGCTCTGAGAAACTGGTAGGTCCACTCACCACAGTGCAGAGATGTTGCCTTGGGTCCCATTGTCCATGTTACCAGAACAGTGCAGCTTTCTACCTTGCTAAGAAGCAGAGCTTTTGATTTGAGAGTAAATGTGGGTACTTCTGTGCATTGTGTTACACACTGTGGAAAACCTGTATTTATCCAGGAACAATATTGCTGTTGGCTTGTTTGCCTAAGAACCTGGCCTTCAGGAAGGACCTGTCATGTGCGAGTGTCATCACAGGAGACAACATATTCTGAGCCATGCAGCTGGGAGGATGGTGAAACCACTCAACAGCATCTCAGTTTGGGGCATTTTGACAGTCTGGTGTGAGGCTTTGACTCTAAAACCAGGTTGAGCTGGGTATGGGGTGGAGGTCCATAAATGTCTCCCTGGAAGGGAAACCTGTGACATAGCTAATATATAAAATGAAAATATTGCAGCAGGAATGTATGTCTGGGTCAAATTGTGATATTGGACAAACCAAGCTCACTATGAAATATAACACTACAACAGCTTCTTCTATCCTTGCCACAGGAAGTTCATGTTGCAGAGACAAATTAGCCCAAGGTTTCTGATTCTTAACTAGATTCACACAAAGGACAAGAGGAGTGGCCAGCAGGGGTGGATGAAAATTTGCTTGCTCTGCTAAAAGACTAGCACAGAGTACTTTATCCAGGTGAAACTGGAGACACATTGTGAACTTAAGAAATAACTCTTAAGTGAAATTCTGCCTCAATAGAAGAAGTGACAGACTTTTCTGGACTTTGCTTTTACTACCAACTTCATATGAATGGTGCTCATTCACGTGTAGGATGGACAAGGGGATAAAAATTGTAAGATAGAAAAAAATCAATATTATGAAGCCAGAGACTACTACAGCAGTCTTCTCTTCAGTGAGAGTATTTCTCTGGTGACAACTGAAAGATTCAAACAATGGACAGAAACATAAGATAACAATGATTGTAGATTATTATCTCAACTTTATACTGAGATGTCTTTCATCTTTAGATTAAAAAAAAAAAGGCACAAGTTTCCTGCTTCTTTCAGAATCCCAAATTCTTCCAATTACAATTATCCCTCAATCTGTGGTTCAGATGTGCCTCTGAGAGCAATTATAGAACCACAAATAGTCTCGGAAAAAAATAGGTTAAATTGATGTTGACATCAACAAAAAATGAACTAAAAAAATACTTAAAAGAAAACGTCTTTTCATACACTCATGACATTTTCACATTAAACTATATTTCCTTGTATTTTGTCTTTTTACGTGATGGCAACTTCTGTTGAATTTTTGGAGACTGGGGAAAAAATCCTGCCTACCTCAGAAATTGTTGTGCTGTATGAACAGTGACCATCACTTTGGAGTAGGTTTTGTTGTGTCTCTTATTAATGCAAATATGTTATTGAATTCAAATGTGTATTACCTTGTAATTTTTTAGTACTTGTTCAGATTAATGTATTTATAATTATTGTGTGCACCCTTAATGGTACAGAAATTTAGCCTGCGTGGGTAAACATGGTTTGGACAGTTTATTTGGATTTTTGAATGTGCTCTGACTAGTCTGTGGGCACACAGCATGAATCTAAATGTGGAGAATCTAACTGATAAAATGCACACATGTGGTACAGGTGACTTGCATGTGTAGGAAAGGCCACTTGTGGGACACAGTAAATGTATAAGAGGCAATAAATGACAGATACATTAGATTTACTACAAGAATTGTGCATAGATGTTCTTTGTGTATTTGTTAAATGGCCTGAATTCAGAAGGTCAGGTATACTTTGTCCTTTGAGAGGTACTATGCAAATCCAGCTGTAATTTATGGTTTATAGTTTTGGTGCTGCTGCAGCAGTATGAGTGTTCCATTCAGTCTCTGTGTATTTCAGCATCTATTTATTACAACTGTCTGACAAAAAGCAGACCTTTGTTTTGCAATCACATTGACATGTGTTAAGGGAAGAACATCTTTGTGACTGTCTCTTTTTAATGATCTGTGTGTCTCGTTAAAAGGATGAAGATGCTTACTCAATTGTCACCTTAAATTAGATTTAAACTCTGTATACAAGGTATAAGACATTAGTTGGCATTTTATTCCCTTTCATTGATATTTCTGGCAAAGTCCATTTAGACTAATTATAGATGTAGGTGTTGTAGGCATCTGTATGTAGACTTGCTGCATGAGGCTCCTATTACAGACCTATGGAGAAAAATTCTAAAACAGATCAGATGACTCATGCCCGCAAGTACCTATTTCTCTGCACTAACTATAAAGGGAGCTCTGCTCTGTGATGAACTCAGATGTACAGACATTCTTTGAAGATATTTAAAGTTTGGTGAGGTGACACTTAACAATTTGGTCCATGACCAGTACAAAAATAACCATTGCTTGTTTTAAACAGAAGAACATACCTGTTCACCTTTGTTTTGATATCAGAATTAACTTACAATGTCGGTTTATTGAGAGTTTCAGATACTGAGTGTTTCAAAGAATTTCTCAGTTCCTCTCTCAATTGCTTACAGTGGAGAAAGTTCACTGTCTTTCTTCTGTGTCTTGTATTTATGTTCTTCTAAATATCTTGACTAGCAGGAATCAAGCCCTTGATCAACTGCAGTGTCTTCTGTATTAGCAGAGGGATTCACACCCCTGGCAAAGGAGTTCTGTGTATAAAAGGTAGCTTACAGACACAACTTGCATTTACAACAGAAATGTTTCTGTTGTTATCAATTACTATGACCAGAGACTGGGATTTCTGAGGTAAGAGTCCAGGTCTTCTCTCTTTCCTCAAGGAAAAAAAAAAAAAAGACTAATTTTCAGTTAGAGCTACATTTTCAAACTGTTAAGCTGGAAAATATAGCCAGCTATAAGGAATCAGTTTTGGAGTCAGAAAACCAAGTAAACACTAAAGAGAATTCATAAAAAAATGTAAAGAGAAGTAGAAACAAAGGTTTGTTGAAATAATTTAAGATTCAAAGTGACTGGGCACTTTTGAAATCTGATAATGCCAATTTTCTTAATTGCCTTCTATTTTTTCACTTCACACATTTTAAAGACCTCCTCTCCTACCCCACTTCCCAACTCTCAGAGTAAGGAGCATTTACATTTGTGGAGAAGCATTACATTCTCTGAGTAGTAATTGTAGTTTGTAATTTATTTGCCAATAATTGCTTATCATTCTGTTCCACTCTAGGGAGCATGTGAGGACACCAGCTGGCTGAATATTATTCTCCCTCCTTTGTTTGTATTTATAGACAAATAAAAGGAGCCTATAGGAAATATTAATAGGTTTTTTTAACCTTAAAAGGTGTCCCTTGGGATATCATGACCCTTCTGTTTTTAATCCCATGCTTCCTGCTTTGAAATTTTCATTACACTTCAGTGTAATTCCCTTTACACCAGTATGCATCCCAAATACTTCAGTCTCCAGCCTGAACAGCAGACATTTCCGCTCACCGCTAATTCTCCTTGCTCTTTTGCTAATAAGCTGGAAATCCAATAGCATTATTTCATTTTTAATTTCAGTAAAGTGCCTCCATTGCAAAAAGACAATAAACCATTGTGCTGGTAGTTTGAACAGTCATTTGTCATCCATGGAGCAATTATGCTGAGGAAGACTTGTCAGAATGGACCACTTACTGCTAATAGTGCCAACACTCTGCTTTAAAGCAGACACTATCCACAACCAAGCCCAGCTAATGGGTATGTGTCAAAAATGATGTTTCTGAGGCAAAATCTCAGGTACTTAAGATATTCCTATTTCCTCCCCCAGACAACTGCTTAAGGTGATGAATGAGAAACTGCCACTCTTCTATATAATTATTGTCTGAAACAATATTTGCTCATAGCTGACTATCCTTAATATTGATTACCTGGAAAGGTCAGAATGATTCCTTGGTATTTTATTAGCTTTCTAAATAGAAATGGTAAAGGCAAAATGTGAAAGTTTCCAGTGAGGAAGTTCAATAGAATTAAAAGGGTGAAAATGGGAAAGGTAGTGGAGATACCTCAGGAATAAATATTTGTACAGAATAACAAGAATAGTTTCTAGGTTAGGTATGATGTGTACACATAATTAAAAGAAGTATTATGAGTAGCGAGACGGAAGACAAGAGAAATCAAAACATGTCACCAGGAATAATCAAGAAAAGAATACACTTTCACTTAGATTTAGAAAGTATTTTACATAGTGACATGCAAAGGAATGAGACAAAATATCCATCAGTTGGTGAATGAATCAAAACCCTGAAGAAAGTTTGAGATATATGAAATGCCACAGCTATAAAATTTAAAAGGAGATTTTCAGTCAGCAGTAGTATTTTATAACCAACAGTCAAAGTTTGAAACAACAATACTCTCAAAATTTTTTAAGCTATAAACTAGCCCCAGTAGCTCATCTTGATTCATATTTTGTTCTGTTATGGTTTATATGCTTTCTCAAAGTTGTCATATGCTTTCTAGAGAACATTGCATTTAATCTTCAAACAGGAAAAGTTGCTGCTAGATTTTCTGCTGGTTGGCATTGTTGAAGTGCTGAAGACTTCATGCCTAAATGTCTCTGACAGCCATAGTCTGTAGATGTAGCTGAGAGGCATTAGTTACAAACAGAAAAGGGAAAAGTCACCATTTGTTTTGATGACAATGTTGTAGGCCAACATCATCTGAAAGCCACTGCCATTTATCAATTGGTCCTATAAATTAGGGAAATACTTTTGATCCTTTTACTGCTTTATTTTCAGAAGACATTGGAAAAGGAAACCCTACTGTGAGTGTAATACTTGTCCCAGTTTACCATACTAGTGCAAAGCATAACAGAATGGCATGCTAAGGTATTATTTTGTTATCAACTGCTACAAGACACCTCAAATCAAATAAAATCTATTTGTACTGCCATTAAGCAAAACTAGGACCTATTTACTACACTGTATGTGCATTTCCTCTATTACTTCCATTTTTAAAAAAAGAAAGAAAAGGTACTCTCTAAGGTACGAAGAAGCTTGAAACAGTTTTGAGAAAATATCCCTCCATGCTATTAACTTTTTCCTGCTGCTGTAATTTGTGTCAAGTGACAAGACTAAAGAAAAGAAGCCTAACAATTGACAATGTAAGGAGTGTCCTTGAGCCTGGTAAAGTCTGAGATATTCTTAACATATAGACCAGTGTCCAAAGGGATTTCAGTCTAAGCACACCCTTCCTTTCACACTCACCAGAAATGGGAAGGCTGCACAAAGCAAACACCCCCAAAGCCAACCTCCTTCCCTAACCACACAGGAAGACTCCCCTCTTTAAATTCTATTAAAAACTTTTAATTAAAATTTTTCTTGAAAGAAACAACATTTGGATTATGTTTTTCAGTTTAGTTTCTATTGAAGAAATTTCAGTTTACTTAACATTGGTCATTTTGTGGAGAGCCTGGTGTTATTTTTTACTGAGATGGCTGTCTAGCTATTTACAAACAAGTATACTTTTTGCTGAAATTGCTAGAGGAGGGTGTGAATTCAGGAAAGCAGTACAAGGATGACGAAAATCTCTTTGTCCTTTCCTTTATGGAAACTAAATGCAATATCTCTCATATCACACTGTTCTTTAGATACCAGGATGTGAATGGGTAAAGAGAGATGGAATACAAGGTAAATCTTCAGAAGTGAGGTGAAGAAAAGAGACTAAAATTCTGGCAAGATGTTTCTTCTATCCAGTAGCAGGACATTTTTTCCACTCAGTAGCAGGACATTTTTTCCATTTCTCATTCCGAAGCCCTGAAATTTGAGTTGTTCTTGGATCCTTTCATGACTTCAGGATCTCAAAAGGCACAATCATCCAAGAATGCCATATTACATTTGTATCAGGCTAAGTAACTGTTAATGGCCCTGTCAAACAATTATTTCACCATTGCAACCATCTAAGACTCCTTATCAAATTGGAGTATAGCCATCTGCTCTACTCTGGGCTAACCCTGAAGCCAAAGAAGATATTACAAGTTGTATAAGTCACAGCTGCTTATTTACTTAATCATATTAAATCTAAAATATTATCTCAGTTCTTTTGTGGATGAATGAGCTTCATATTGTTTTCTGGAAAAAATTCAAGATGTTCACTTCAGCCTGTGAAAAGATGTATTGGTGTTAAATACCTAAAAGACTGTCACTGATGAAATTATAATATGATGGAAATACTGTTCCCAGTTTCAACATCAGGTGGTTACTGCAGATTTTTATAATTGTAAAGCCCTTGACTCTGTTCAATTCAACCTTTATATAAGCATTTGACAGAACTAAGAATCTATTGAAGGGCATAATGAAAGATTTAACTTTTTCAAAGACTTGTGTTTTAGAGGATGTCACTTAGATGAATATTTATTCTTGGGAATATTTCATTTAATATACATTTTTTTTTGTAAATAACCTCTTCATATGCTGTGTGATACATATGCATGAACAACAATAAAATGTAAACTTACTTGAAAAAGGAAACTGCAAGTAAACCGAAGAATCTTAAAGTAGAATATTTTCTCAAGTAAATTGCATAAATTAAAAATTAAATCCTCAGGCACCAACAGTTTCAAGTTACTCTAATGAATTAAAACCAGCACATAATATACAGAGGGACAGTAAACTAACAAAAAATAACAGAGAAAAAGAGTGTTCATTTGGATATTTGAATTCACTGGAGACCAAGAAAGAAACTTCTGCTAAGAAATTCAAACCCAAATCATGTAAAGTTCGGTGTCTGAAATGTTTTAAGAGTAGCTCTTCATCATCAGTTCGATATTCATCCCTTTTCCTTTTCATACATTGATGTTTTCTTGTCTCAAATCAGATTTTTTTTTATATAGGCAAATATGGAAACTAAGAAGTATCAGGATGTGATACCGGGGTAGAGAAAATAGGCTTTTTCCTCTCAAATATTGTTTATTTACACCGATGACTTATCAAGGGTGATTCCTGACCAAAATACAAAGGGGATATAAAATATTCTTAAAATTAAAAGCAATTTTTTTTCAATCCTATTCAACTGTTGAATGACTTTTGTTCTACTTTTCCCCCTCTGCTGTGTCTATATTTCCTAACATAATAGTCTTTAAAAATATTGTGCCTTTTTTGGATTCTGCATCTTTTTTCAAAGAAAACCTATTACAGCTGGCAGAGCCAGGCAGCAATGCACCTCAATTTTTGATGTTACTTTCTTGTACAAATTATGGTTTGGAAGGTGTGTTGGACAGGTGCTAAGGCCAGAAGCTCCACTGTAGGAGCAGAATTTCTCCATCTCCAAGGATAACTGCTAGTCAGAGCCAGTGAAGTAACAGATGGGGTCTATTTGGTATAGTAAACTAATAGCTTAACAATAGCTCAGACACATTTCTCAACCTGATTACAGGCCAAGATAAAGTTCAGACTGTTCAGGTGCTGTAATTTGTTGAACAAGAATGTACCTAAGTTCACAGTTCCATGGGACTCAGTATGAACTATGCACAGCTCTCCTTTTGAAAATAAGCTCATGCTGCTCTGTTTGGCAGATAGTAAGATTTATGACTTTTGAAGCCAGGCATGATCTGCACAAAAGAAGAAATGGAATACAGTAATGCAAAAGTTGTTTAAGATCAATTCAAGGATTTAGGTACTCAAAGATATTTCACAATTATTCAGAAGTTTGCTTTTTCAGTTATGCACCCTGCTATCCAAATGATTGTAGAGAACAGTTACATCCTCTCTGTTTGCTAGCAAGTTAATCTACTTTGTTCTTCTTTCACATGATAGACTGGCATGGTCAGGGGAACAGAGTGCCTTTCTCCATACATTTGTTCTAATTAGGATTCATTGATTAGGACTATGAGTTACACAAATTGTACTTACAGTAATTTCCATTATCATTTCCAACTTCTGAGTTTTCTGCTTATAGTAGATACTATTTTTATTATTCCTTAAGTGAGTTTCAGCCTACTTCTATTATTCTGGATCATCCAAATTTAAAGTCAATCCATGTTGCACAATATGACGCCCTTATCCTCTTCTGCACAGATAAAACCTCTTAACTATGGTCACGTCCAGCTTTCTTAGCACACTCACCATTGTTGTGCTTAGGTAACTAACAAAAATATGAGTAATTTTAAGGGTAGTTTCTTTGGGATTATGAACCTTTATCCAACACCAGTAGTCTGCTTTCAGCATAAATTTTATTGCCTCCTAATTGAGCGGTTTTATGTCCTTGTTATAAGTACTGTATTTGTCTCCATCTTTCCCAGCTGGACTATTTCCTGTATGTCCCCATGTCAGATGCTTTGTTGAAGCAAAGATAGATAAGGTAAACAGCATTTCCCTGCTCTAGAAAAGTCAGTTCTCTTACCAGAGAAGCTGTCAGGTTAGTCTGGAAAAACCTGTCTTTGCAAGTCTGACACCTTGAATTCTATCACTTTTGTGATTTAACTCCATGTCTTTAATTTATTCTCCTATAATTTGTCACCTCCTACTTCTCTAGCTTTTACCAAGTCGCTCAATTTTGCAGTTTACAAAGCTGAATTTGCTCATTTTCTTTATCTATTTCTCACTCCCTTTATTTGCACGTATTTCTAAGTGCTTAGGCAATGGTCAGAGATTAAGTCTGACTTTCAGCTTTTCACAATAAGCTGTAAGGGTGACTGTCATCACTGAGTAGGAAAAGGAAAAGAGGAACTCTGCAAGTGTGACAGTATCATTTGAAGCAGAGGTTCATATCCCATTATTCAGTGAGGGACTGCAAATATCATATTCTCCATACTCATTGCCTGCTCTTGCTGGGTATGTCCATATTTATTAAAGTGTCTGATCTGGAGCTGGAAGCTTTGATCTCTGCCCCAGGAAAACTACATGCCCTGAAAATCTGGCTGAGAGGTGGAAAGGGGTCCTCAGGGCCTGATGGGGACCTGAGTCGTATGTGTAGTTTTTTGCGTAGACAGTTACACTGTCTGTGAGATGTGGTCTCCCTGGCCTTATAGAGAACATGGGATTTAGATCCTCTTAAACATACAGCTTCACTCTGATTTTGAATACTTTAGGATGGAAAAATCTACAGTGAGACATATTCAGTTGAGTCACTCTTGGAATATATATTGCTTGCTGAGTTTGGCTTTACCACAAGGTATACTCATGCTTCCTTTGAAGTTAGCAGGAGTTTTCTCTTTCATACTGCAATGAAAGAAGGATCTGAGCTGTAAATATGTGCCATGAGACTAAAGGTAAAATTTGAGGCCTTGGGCACCTTTGCTTGTTGGGCACCTGGACAGATCAAGAATTAACATATGAAACAGTGGCTTATGTGCATGAAAGGTGTTTCATTCTTGCCTTTGCACTTTCTAACAGCTATCAGGAGAAAAAAGCTGACTACAGAATGCCACATGATCCAACTTTACTTTCTGGAATATAAATCTACTCCTATCAGTGGAACTGATCTTGATCTACACCCATGTGGAGGACAACTGCATCAGCCATGAAAATCATTCAGCACAGAAAATATTAATGGTCTCCCTGCTCTCTTACTGGAATAGAACACTACTTTTTAATTTCCACTCAAGATAACTAAATCCTAGAAATGGAGTCCAAATCATTTCCACCAAAGAAATGTTAACTAAAATTTAAAGGAATCCAGTCCCTCTATGTAAAACCAAAAAAAAAACCAACCCAAAAAGTAAAATAAAATAAAATTTAAAAGGTGCCATTAGTGTTCAGGCTTTCTGTCAAAAATTAAATGAGACTGTACAACTGCCAAGTAATACAAAGTCCTTAACATTTCCTCTTGCTGGAAGCAGAGAAGAATAAAATAAGCTCTAGCAAGAATTTAGCTAGCATTCTTCTTTGTAGAAAAAGCTGACCTGCTTCAAACAGCAAGAAGAATCATAAACAGTATTTGTCCATTAAAGCTGCATATTAAATGCAGACAAACCTTTGTAAACAAGATATACTGATGGAGCATAAATGCTGTGGTTTCCTGCATGAGTCCCAATTATTTCAGAAATGTATCAGCTGACTGAAGACTTCAATATTTCTGTCCTGTAATTTATTCACATCCCAAATCCCTCACACTGCTAGGAATCGTAAACATAAATGGATTTACTGCCTTCACCAAGCAGGGACAGTGAGACAGGTAATTGCAAACAGGCAGTTTCTAGAAAGTCAAAGTGTCTGGAGTGTCTGGATAATCCCTGTTGATTTTTCAGATCAAATACTGCCTACCACAATTCTACTGTATCAAGAGACACAAAAATTAAGCAACATGAGAGGAGAGATGAAACGAGGGTACTTTACAATATTATGTTTCCACACTCTATATTACAAAGAGAATGGCCGTTGATTTATTTCCCTTGTAATGGTCTTAGTATATTGTCCTAAGTTTGGCAAGAGAAAGACGTTCTGAAGAAAATGTGATATGCTTGGTATAGTAGAAAACACCTGTATGGATGTTAACCAAACATGGACAGTAATGAAGAATGATGAGGTGTGTAACTAAGCATTCTCAGTTGGCTATACACTGTACTCTATGAACCAAACCAAGTAAAGACTAAGCAGGAGTGTGGAAGGCAAGCAGACCAGTGCGGCTTGTATTGTACATTGTGCAGAACCTGATTGGCTCTGATGCTCTCTGTGTTAGTATTTAGGGAAGCTCGTTAAAACAATAAAATGATTCTGATTCTTTCTCAGATGAGATTGGGATGCATGTCTTCAGGCACCACAAGGAGAGTCAAAAAGATGTTATGGTGGATTTTACATAACATGGAAAGCCTGCTACGGCATTGCTAGTTTAAAGAATATTTTTCTGGTAGTCACAGGAGACAGAACTATAAAGCTAACACGAAATCACAGTTAAGCTTGAATAAATTTTTTAAAGAACACACATGTACAAGGTGAAGGTCCTTCGATGTAATTCAGAACTGGTCATACACATATATAAATTGCCATTCTACTATAAAATGTCATTAAAAAGCCAAGGTCATTCTTTTCTATACCTTTCTTACAGAAAGAACATGGTACATTAACTTGCAGATAAACTTGTGCCTAGCACATTAACATGATTTTTTGAGCTACTCTGAGCTGGACACAGTAATCTTTAGACCTTCATGTTGAGTGTACCAGTTGCTTCTATATGTCTGCATTAGTCTGTGTTACCTGTGCTGAACTTAATCTTCTATAATGATTCTCAGCCACTCTTTCCTCTTTACTTCTTTCCATCAGCTTGTCTTGAATAATGTAAGCCATTTTATGCCTGCTGTGGGTTTTTCCACTCCACTTTTTAAAATAAGTAGGACATCAGTGCTACAAAAGAAGCGAAACTTAGCATTAGAATTGCTTTATATGGATGCACTTTGGTACAGGTGATCAAATTGAGAGATCCACTTTTGATCTGGAAAAAATGTTCTCTTCTACATGTAGGCATTTCAGACTAAGACTGGGATTTTGGTGAATGTAATGAAATATTTCAAAAGGGTCAGGACTAACAGTGGAAATAAATGGGATTTGTTTCTACAAGTATAGAGGAAGCAGGAAATACAAAAATGAATACATTATAGGCAAGTGGTCTGAACAGTAATGAAGTCTGACAACAAGTTATAAAATAAAGCTTTACTGAGGCAGCAGGAAAGATGAACTACACACCATTGAGCAGGTCATGCAATCCCTGATAGAACACACAGGATTATAAGTGATGACATGGCTCTGGTGAACTTCCAGGAGTGCTTGATGTCCAGGTCATCTGAGGTCATCTGACTGCAACACCCAATTGCGCAAATGCTTTTTGAATGCAGGTAAGAGTTGTGACACCCCTTGGCTCTAACAATGGTAGTGTGATTTGAGAGAATCACGCCTTACATGAATAATGTGGGTCACATCTTGCCTACGTTACTGATGTCAGTCAGTGGGCAGGGTGTTGGCAGTCTGCCTATGCTGCTGATATTGGTCAACGGCAGGGTGTCAGGAGGTAAGGCATCAAGGCATGAAGTTCATGAGCCCCAAAGAAAACTCTAGAACAATAAGGTCATGTAAACAGAACAGCTGCACAGAAGAAGAAAAATGCTTATCATTCAAGCAATCTTCACCAGTTAGGTACTTCAAATATTCAATCACTGGATGCACATGGTGTTTAATTGTACATAAAGAGCATTTTGTAGATGGTTTCCTTCCTGTTGCTCATCTGTGGCCTCAGCAACACTCACTAGACTTGTCTCATCTTCCCTTTTTGGTCTGTCTTAAACTACTTGGATATTTCCCTGAGCCTACTTTGACATTTTCTGCTTGTCACTATTTATGCTTCTCAGTACTCAACAAGCACTTCTCAAAGTCTCTTTCTTTTGCATTTTCATCCACTTCCACTGCTTTATGTGTTGCAGACTACAGTCTGTCCATGGCACTTCTGGACATCCACTGCACCTTCTCTCCATCATTATCTTGACTGCTCTCTACAATAATCCTGTATGGCTTTAACACTAATCTGATATTTTCTTCCAACAATAAAAATCTATTAATTTTTATAAGAGTTTGTAGTTTTGTTGTTTTAATTCCATAGTTGCATCTGAGTAACCTTTCCCTGGTAAAATATGTATCTTTGTATGCCTGAAAAATTTAGTGACAAAGTGAGGAAAACAAATGATGAAGCTGAAACAAAATTGTGATTCAACATAATCTTTGATAATTCCCAGAAGAAACTCTTATTTCCACTTGGTTACTGCAAGTTAAAGGTACCTAGGAGGGCTCCTGCATATTACAGCTGAGGTGATAGCTATTTACAATTGCATGAGAAAAACTGCACAATAACTTCCTTGGGATGGATAGTCACATTTTTTAGGTATTTGCTTTCAATAAGAGCTGAGCGACCAAGTTCTTTGGAAAATATTACCAGATCCCTAATTTAAATACATTTTTTTTGGTAATATCTTAATATATATATATACCTAAATTGTTTCTGAAAATGGGAATTAAGCAATGTCATACTGAGTTGGACTCTATGTAAATATGCTAAATATGCTCAAAATTCTGGGTCTTAGATCTCTATTTCAATGTTTGATTTGGCGGTTTTTTTGTTTGTTTGTTTGTTTGTTTGGGGTTTTTTTGGTTTTTTTTTGGGTTTTTTTTGGTTTTGGTTTCGTCGTCCCCCCGCCCCCCCCCCCCCCCCCCCAAGACATGCAGTTTTCTGGGGGTTTCACAGAATCACAGAACATTAGGGGTTGAAAGGGACCTAGAAAGATCATCTAGTCCAACCCCCCTGCTAGAGCAGGATCACCTAGATTAGGTCACACAGGAACATGTCCAGGGGGGGGTTTAAGTGTCTCCAGAGAAGGAGACTCCACAGTCTCTCTGGGCAACCTGTTCCAGTGCTCTGTCACCCTCATCATGAAAAAGTTTTCCCTTACATTTACTCAAAACCTCCTATGCTCCAGCTTGTACCCATTACCCCTGTCCTATCACTGGATGTCACTGAGAAGAGCATGGCTCCATCCTCCCGACACTTGCCCTGTACACATTTATAGACATTAGTAAGTTCGCCCCTCAGTTTTCTTTTCTCAAGACTAAAAAGACCCAGCTCTTTCAGCCTCTCCTCATAAGGGAAATGCTGAACTCCCTTAATCATCTTAGTGGCTCTGTGCTGGACTCTCTCCAGTAGCTCCCTGTCTTTCTTGAACTGGGGTGCCCAGAACTGGATACAGTACTCCAGGTGGGGCCTCATCAGTGCAGAGTAGAGAGGGACGACCTCAACCTGCTGACCACGTTCTTTGTAATGCATCCCAGGGTGCCATTGGCCTTTTTGGCCACGAGGCCGCATTGTTGGCTCATGGTCATCCTCTTGTCCACCATGACTCCTAGATCTTTTTCCCCAGAGCTGCTCTCCAACAGATCAGCCCCCAACCTGTACTGATACATGGAGTTGTTCTTCTCTGGGTGCAGTACTTTACACTTGCCCTTGTTGAACTTCGTTAAATTTCCTCCCTTCCAGCTTTCGAGACTGTCCAGGTCACGCTGGATGGCAGCACAGCCTTCTGGCATGTCAGCCACTCCTCCCAGTTTTGTATCATTAGCAAACTTGGTGAGAGTACATTCTATCCCTTTGTCCAGGTCATTGATGAATATATTGAGCAGCACTGGACCCAGGACCAATCCCTGGGGAACACCACTACCTACCCACAGGCCTCCAACTAGACTCTGATCCACTGACCACAGCTCTCTGGACTCTGTCCTTCAGCCAGTTTCCAATCTATCTCACCACACAAACACCCAAACCATGCTTTTTAAGCTTGCCTGTGAGGATATCATGGGAGACAGTATCAAAAGCTTTGCTGAAGTCGAGATATACCACATCCACTTCCCTCCCCTCATCTATCCATCTAGTTGTGCTGTCATAAAAGGCTATCACATTAGTCAAGCATGACTTTCTTTTGCTGACTCCATGTTGACTACTCGTGATAAGCCTCTTTTCCTCAACATGTTTTGAGATAGTGGCAAGAACAAGCTGTTCCATCACCTTTCCAGGAATGAAGGTGAGGCTGACTGGCCTATAGTTATCCAAGTCCTTCTTCTTGCCCTTTTTGAAGACTGGGATGACATTGGTCTTCCTCCAGTCCTCAGGCACCTCTCCTGTTCTCCAGGCCCTCTCAGAGATTATGGAGAATGGCCTAACAATGACCTCCGCCATTTTCCTCAGCACTCACAGGTGCATCCTGTCAGGGCCCACAGTTTCTGGGGAACTGTATATGCTTTTTCTCCCTGTTATTTCATAAGCTTATTTGTCCTGGAAGCTGCCCCAAAACCATATATCAATGCTAGAGAAATACTGAGATTTAGAGTGAATACATTAAGAAAATCTAAAGTTCTTAGGCAGGAGCGTGTCATTCCATTCACTGATTAACTCTTTGAAAATGTTTATATACTTAACGGCATAACGCTCTTGCAGCTTTGGATTAAATTAAAATTTGGAAAAACAAAAGGACAAATATTTGAATCTATCTATTCAGGAATCATCAGACATTCTAGGACAATATTTCTTGTCCTGGTTTGAGCTAGAACAGATTTAATTCTGTTCAGGGATTTTACTTTTCAGCTCAGTTTCTTCTAAGTGACTGCACTCTCTGAATTTAATGACATGTTTTTGCAGACAGTGTCTGCTTCTAGCAGTGATAATGCTTGATGTTTATAGTTATTACCAAAGATGGGTGTGCTGAAAGGCTCTTGCTTTTACTTGCTCCCATAGAAACCAAGGTCACTGATAAATTCTGTGTGGTATGTTGGGGTGCTGCAAAAGGGTCACACCTGCAGGGGGAAACAGACAGGACAGGTGACCCTAACTGGCCAACAAGGTATCCCATTCCATATATGTCACATTTGGTATGAAGCTGAGGCATCACAAGGGTAAAACACTTCTTCAATGTAGCTACCCTCTTCTTCAATGACAGGTGTCCAAGGAAGACTCTGTCTGTCCTGCCTTTGATCCTAATCCACGCATTTGTGAATCCAGATCCAGAATCCAGCTGCTTAATCTGGTTCCTGTCTGCTTCTGAGTCCAGTCTGGAACTTCCTTGGTTCATTTCCCTTCAGCATCAGTGGTGATGGTGATGTAATTGCCATTGTATAGGTTGGGTGTGATATAGGTTTAGGAGATACGAAACAACAGAAATGTCATGAAGTTCAAAAAAGGGAAATGTCAAGTTCTTCCCCTGGGGAGGAATAATCCCAGGCACCATTACAGCGTGGGGGCTGTCAGCTGGAAAGCAGTTTTGTAGTAAAAGGCTTGGAGGTACTGGTGGATACTAGACTGAACATGAGCCAGCAATGTGCCCTTGCAGCATGGTCAACAGCCTTGAAATGCATTAGACAGAGTTGCCAGCAGGTTGAAGGAGGCACACCTTCCTCTCTAGTCACCCCTGGTGAGGCACACCTAAACTGCTGGGTCCTGTGCTGGGCTCCCCAGTATAAATGAGTAAGTCCAAGAAAGGACCATGAGGGTGATTAAGGGACTGGACATTTATTTGATGTATGAGAAGAGGCTGAGAGAGAGAGGCTGTTCTTCCCCTGAAAAAGGAAGCTTGTTAGGTTATGTCTAGCCTATCAAGTATTTAGTGTAGAAAAAACAGGTCAGTAAATAGAAAAAATTGTTAGTGAGGTCCCTACATTTCCACTATTTGTGATTCAGATGTTTTACTTCAAAACAGAGTCAATCTACTTTGAATAAAGTATTGATTCCTTGATGCAAATTGTCCTACTATGCATATACTTAAAACTGATGAAAAAATCGGTCATTGGATAGGCTGCTTGTGTATCCTCTTGGGATTTTGGTTAGACTTAGTGCCCCTGAAACAAATCACCCTGTTTAATTTCTTCCAAGATGAAACAGTTTTACATGTACGAGGACAGTTCTGTCAACCAAATCACTACTCAGTAAGTGATGAAAAACTCAGGGAGATCCTTTGTCATAGCATTACTGCTCAGGCCTAAGAGGGTGACATATAGGCACAGTGATTCTGTGTGATTCAGTGATTCTCAGTCACAAAAGGGAGAAGAAGAGAAATGATATCATAAAAGAAATGCACTTCACATTCCATGAGAAGAATGGCTGATTTCTAATCCCATTTTTACACTGGGGTGTATGTAACAAGTAAGGACACAGGATCATAGCAGGAATTGACCTCTTCCTGATAGCCTAGTGGAGTTCTACAGGAGCTATGTTGCTTCTTTTCCACTTTGCAATTGATGTGACAAAAAACCACAAACCAAGTAAAACACAACAACAAAAAACCCCAAATAAACAAACAAAAAATCATCCATCTGTTCAGGAGACAACAGTGACAAAGCACTAAACTGACTGTTGGTAATGAGTCCCATCAGCCACAGTGCTCTAAGCAGTACTGAGTGTCACCGCCATCCTCCAGCTGTGAATTCTGTTTATCTTGAGGAAGAATGAAAACACTGCAATGATCTCGAAGTCATTAGATGCTGCTTGTCCCCCTACAACCAACTTATCATGTATTTTCTACTTAGGCACCCATTTCAATGTAAGTTTCAAGATGTGTTAAAGAACATCAGTCTGAAAGACAAGGAAGGCTTTGGTTCAACTGCTGCGGCAATCTCTTCTGGCTTGACTTAGAAAAGAACTAGTTCAGTGATTTTACTTTTCAGATCAGTCTCCCCTAATTAACTCTACTTTCTTAAGTCAATGGCAGATTTTCACAGACAATGTCTGCTTCTAGCAGTGATAACACTTGATGTTTAGGATTACTACCAAGGACTGATGTGCAGACCAAAATCAGTGCTAATTCCTGTGTTGGGGGTGCAGAAAGGCTGCACCTGCAAGGAGGAGCGGACAGGACAGGTGACCCTAAACTGACCAGTGATGTATTCCATCCCATACATGTCATATTCAGTATAAAGCTGAAGGATCATGTGGGTCAAGCTCTCTTCTTCAATGACAGGAATCCAAGGAGGACTCTGTTTGTTCTGCCTTCAATCCCAATTCATGCATTCCTGAATCCAGTTTGAGAATCCAACTTCTGAACTTGGTTCCCATCTGCTGCTGAGTCCTGTCTGTGTATTCCTCAGTGTCTACTCCACAGCATCAGTGATGATGGTGATGTAATTGCCATTGGGGTGTATGTGTGTGTGTTGGATTTAATATTTTTGTATATATTTGTATATATTCCATATTACTATTATTTTCATTAAAGCTGTTCTATCTTTCTTTTCTAATTGATAAATCTCTCTCCCATATTGCTTTTCTCTTCCCCTTTGGTAGAAGAGAGTAGTTATCAGAGAATGTCTGTTATAGGTCTAACAGATGCCCTGACCCTAAACCTTGACACAATCAAATGAAGATTGTTTGACCATAGCTGAAATACATACTAGCACTGGGATAACATCATTTAGATTGTGATTTCAATTCCAAATCTAATCCAGGTTCAGTCTAGTAGGTAGAATCTTCATGGTCCTTACACTGTTTTCTGGATTTTACCACGTACACAATAACTCAAATGTATTAACTAAATTGTCACTAATTTTCTTGTTCCCTAAAATTTTAAGTTCCCTCCTTTTATGCATGTTTGCAGTTGCAAGTGCAATTGCAAAAATGCATCCTGACAGTCTATGATATGTCCTGGAAACCTTCCTTCTTTATGCTGACTTCATCACAATACCCTTGTTATCAGAGACAATATTTATGCTGCTTCTATTGAAATCAGATTGATAATACTGAAAGGCTGTTAACTTTGGCTATGCTATTACAATCATATAGATATCAATATACACCAGCAACATAAGACATGCACCCTTTACAACTGTATGCCACTAAAGTAATACTTTCAATAATAGAAAATACTTTAAATAATAGAAAAATACTTTCAATAATAGAAAAGAAATTGCCACATCTGTACAGCGTATATGTAATCTTAGCTATACAAATTCTCTTTATCAGCACATTATGCAGTTCTGGAACGTCTCCTCTCTCTGTATTTTTTGTCCCTTGTTGAACAATCAGTAGTTGTCTCCTAATTCAATGTCTCCCTTGAATTGCTATTTTTGAAGAAAACTTCCTTCTTTAGAAAGAATACATTTTAACCCAAAAAATGTCCCATTCTGATGTCATTGCAATCATGTCATCAACCATTCTGAGTCACTTTTTTGTACCTTCTGCATCTGACATTATGATTCACACTTCTTATCTTGGCCTCTAAGCATGTCTCTGACCTAGCTATATTGCTTCCCAAATTTGAGATGTATTTCAAGACAATGTTACAGTCTTACTAAAAGCCAAAAGGAAGAGGAATGAACCACCGATCAGCATTTGCTGTGAAGTCTGAGGTGGTCTGCCTTTTCTTTAAACTGGATGGTTCCGATCCTACACATAACATTTTCATAGAAATGAAGATAAAAAGTTTAACATTATTTTTGATTAGAGACATGCTGAGGATGACTTGCCTTTGCATTGCCTTTGTAGGTGTGTTTCTCTGAAATAAGTTGAGGCCCTTTTCTCTAGAATTTTCCCTATGAAAAATCTGCCTCAAGCTTGTCCCTAACCCAAATATCACATTTTTTCACCTTCTACCATACTGACTTCAGCTGAACTCTTCTAGGGAATACAATGACAAGACAAACAGAAAACTCAAATTTTAACTGTATTATTGACTTTAGGACTTGACAGGAGCTAATCCTCTCCAGAAGAAAAAAAAAACCCAAAAACAAACTGTGTTTGTTTGTCTTTCACTTTCTAATCAATGCAGTGCTTCCACTAGCTTCTTTCTTCAAGAATGTTGATTCAAACTGGAAGCTGAATTGGAGAGAAAAAATTTCAGGCTTTATCATCCTCTACCAGATTAGCTAAAAGGATCCACTTTCCTTCATATATTCTTCATTCTAAAACAAATTCCTTCCCTTTACTAGTTGCTCTCTTTTCTCCTAAAAAAAGACAAGGCCCCTTCTGCCAAAGTGGAAGTAGTAGCACCATTTCCACCAAGCTTGCTATCCTAACAAGGAATTTGTTAAGCTAGGTTGTTCTGGGATAGTAACCAGAGCGTGGGAAGAAGTTGTAGTACAAGAAAGAGTGAGGAAACACCCAGGGCACAGCATAACTGTGAATCTCTCACACTTACTCAATAGCAGCACAACAGAGGGCACATCTGATGCGCCTCTACACAAAGACAAGCAGGAAGAATTAAATGTCCATACACAGTCATGCTAGAAACTTGTAGGTGGGACTACACAGGAATCTCCCCTGAGGTCAAGAAGGCCCAAGGCAGCTGGTTCATCAAGGTCTGCCTCCTGAGAGCAAAGGAACAGTTTACCCTAATGTGCAGGATATCAAACATCTGGTGCAGAGGACTAACATGGCTGAGCTCAAGCATAAAAAGAAAGTGTTCAGAAAGTGGAATACAGTGACCTTGGCCAGGCACGTAGAGAGAGAGCCAAGAGGGTTAAAGCTCTACTGCCATTTAAACTAGAAAAGGATATGAAGGGCAACAAGTATAATTTCTTGTACATCAACAGTAGAAGTATGGCTAATGTAGCTCCAAGACTCAGTGAGGCTGTAGACCCAATGACTGAAACCACAGAAAAAAAGCTGAGTAACTTGTGTCATTTTTTTCCCAGGTACTTAGTGGCAGTTTACTCTCTGGATTCCCAGATCCTTGTGCCCAGTAACTGAGTTTGGGAAAGTGTAGAGCAAAACTGAGACATACATCTGGAACTGTGAGACCAGATAGTGTGCATCCAAGGGTGGTTATAGTGAAGATGGAACCTGACTCAGAGATGCACAGGAAAAGAGCAAGAAGCATCAGACACATCATCTTGCAGATTTAGAAATTATGATTAGATACCAGGAAAAAAGTCTCCCTTATCCACAGTGAGGGTGGGATAGGTGCCCAGAGAGGTTGTAGGATCTTCATCTTCATCTCTGGAGAGACTTTACTGGGCACTGCCTGAGCAACCTGTTCTGAGTTGGCCTTTTTGTGAGTAATGGATTAGATCAAATGACCTTCAGTGGTCCTTTCCTGACAAATTTATTCTGTTGCTCTAAATCTCAGTGAGAACTGACTAGGAACTGAGACTTTACCATACTTGCTTTCTCCCTTCCCTATTCTTTATTCCTGAAGTGTTTATGTCTTCCTTGATCTCAGTGTATTCAGAATAAATAGTTATTAAGGAAGTCAGACTGTCACATGCTATTAGGACAGAAACATTTATGTTATTTATAATCAAGGGCAATATGCATCTTCCTTCAAACACTCAAAAATGCTCTTCAGGTAGATTCAAAGACAGTTAACTGCTTTTAGGCTTCGATTATATTTGAGCAATAAACAAATGAGTTCAAATTAACAACGTCACTGATGAATGTGGAATTCATATGTTATTTCAACATTGCTTCAGAATTCGTTTTGTTGGGTATTGATTGCAGATATTTTGATCTCATTCCAGGTCAACCAAGGGCTAAGTTGTCAGAGCAATATGATGCTGTTCTGTAACTGAAATATCATGCCTTTCATATCATGGGAGTCAGTGAATAAGAAGCAGGAAAAACAGAAAAACAAAACAAAAAAAGACCCTAAAGCCAAAGAAAGACTCTGTTCTTTTGGGGAGAAACTAGGTCTGGTGGTCTTCAGGAACAAGTCAAACTCTCCTTCCTGGCCCTGTAGAGCCAACTCTCATTGCTTTCAGACCTCAAGGTGTTCTTTTACTTTTCATGTACAAGAAATTATTCTTGTTGCCCTTCCACCCCAGTCCCATGGATAAAGTTCCTGAGTGCCTGACTCCTGCCAGCAGCAAGGCTGAGAATATATTCCTCATACATCTGTATACACATACCCCACCCCATATACACATGCATATACACACACCCTGACTCTTTTGATTTTCAGCCACTACCATATTCATGGATCTCACAAATATCAGAATGTATTTTAAGTTCACCCAATATCCCTACCTGGATCCCAGGCCTCTCAGTCAGTTTCTGACTCTGACCTTCAAAGTGCTGATGTCCTCCTACTATACCACTAGTTCATCTTAAAGCTTGTTAGTTTGTCCCCTAATCTCACCAATAGCTACCTTTGGACATTCAGGCTCTCAGACCTGCTGCCTACTCTTTGTGGTGTTGCTCCCTTGAAGTCTGATGGAAGTTCACACATGTAGGCTTAGAATAGGGCGTGAACTTCATAAAAGACAATTACAAATGAGATTTAATACAGATGGACTACATTAATCAAGAACAGGGTTTGGTGTGACAAACACACTGACTAACCACCTACTTAAATGTTACTAGCCCCATTTATTCCTCTCTTTTTCTTCTATTTGACCATGTATACTCCTCCTTAGTCCTTCTTTTTCCTTACCTTTGTCCTTTTCCCTGAACTTTCCAAAGAAAGCTTTAAACAATTCCAGAAATCCTCTTGTCTCATTCCAAAATTGTTTTCTATGCCTGCACCACATAATAGGTTCTATAACCTGTTAAGTAATAATCCCTCACAGTCTGCATGTCTTACACAAGGGACAGTGCTTGAGTGTCCTGTGATGATTTCGGCAATTCAGTGTTTTCAGCTTGGGTGCTTCCACTCATCACTGTTCTTTGCTTTAACTTGAAAAAGCTTTATTCATCTAAACTAACAGGAGAGGGAGAGGTTACCTTGATTTTTGAATGGTTATCTATATTTTGTATTAATTGCATTTCTGAGTGTAAACAGGTGATCGATCTTCTATGTACTTGGAGATTTACACTCCCTGTGCTCCAATGAGTACATAAAAGTGTGCTTTGTCCTTAAGAACTGTGGGGTTTGGTCCATTCAAGTATGAGGATCCCTCTTTAAAAGTCTAAATTTTTCCCCTTGTGTGAGGAACCTACATGATCTTACTAGGGAAAAGTGATTTGATAACAAGCTTTTTTTTTGTTGAGCTAAATCAGTGTTTCTCAACTTGTGGTGTACAGATTATTTATATTTCTATTATTTCTGTTCTATTACGGATCCTGGAAAAAGGCAAGTAAGAAATGCCTGTATCTTGCTTTTATGGTTAAATTCATTACCTCTTTGACTGCATCTTCAAGGGAAATATTTTAGCTGTCAACGCCCAAAGTCTTTACTTTTCTGTATTCTCCATCTATTTAGAGGAAAGAAACGTGCAAATTTGAAAAGAATTTGAAAGGTTTGCCTGTGAAAAATATTTCTTCTGAAGGTGAAGAAACCCACTGTCTAAACTGATGAATGAGCAAGTTCACTGAACTCTTAACATAAGTGATAGTTTCCATTTTGTGGAAAATACATACTCTTTTAAATGAATGTAGTAGAAAATTCTTAAATATTCCAAGAGAAAAAGATGAAATTTTGGTTTTAGAGTGAAACCAAACAGAATTATGATAAGAATTAGAGAAATTCTGAGAATCATCATCATGACTAACAATTGTCAAGATCAATAGTTATGAAGAGGACGACCATTAGAAATATCAATGTCACAAGCTTCTAGCCTGAAGATCTTCTTCCACAAGACAGTGGATGCCTGGTAATGAATCATGTTAACATATGCCCTATAAAGGCAGGGAAATACATGCAGATAGAAATATATATCTCTTTATGACTGAATGTAACTTTAAAAAATATTGCAAGATCTCCTCATGACTTACATTTTCTGTCATTTCAGTCTTCACACAATGATGCAAGTTAAAGAAATAGTGTTAGAATCACTACTCAAATAAGATTAAGGCAGGAAAATCCTTTGGTAACTATTTGAACAGGTCAAACGTAAATGAAATCTTTCCAGAAGCCTCTGCAGACTTAAACTGAAGAGATTCTTTGTGCATTTATTTAATAGAAAGTATCATTGTATTTTATCAGCTGTTAAACCTGACCTGAGGTTACTCACTAAACATTATACAGAACTTTTATAAGTTGCCCGTTAGACTTTTACAATGATCCATAAGATCCATTAGTTTCCACACTGAGTGAACCAGCAGAAAGTGATATTATCTCAGCCTTTAAGCTGCCATGAAATACAATTATCTAGCAACAGAGGAACACTTTGTGACACTAACTACTGACATTTCCATGCCATTTTTCACTGGCTTTGCCAGATTTTATGAAAAGCATCACTTTGGGGGATTTTCTGCTGTTCCTTCACCATACTAAAATTCAAATTTTAAACTGACTAGCATTCAAAGATATTTGAGAGAGGGAGCATAAGGGGGAAAATGTATATAAAAGTAAAACAAAATAAGAAGCCTTAGGAGTGCAGATATATGAAAGAATGGTCAGTGTCAGAAACAAGTTATTCGGTTTATAGAGCTAACTGGGCCCAGTACAACTGTCCTTATGTTCCCGTGAAAACACAGCAGGGCAGAGAACAGTAGCTGTAATAACATCCCATGTTTATCCCCACAAGCAAAAGACATCCACAACTGCAAGACTCATTGGCTCTGTCCAAGGTGTCTGCTGAGGCTTTTTGTAAAGACACTTGCAAGATGAAGCTCAGCTACTGTACATGCTCTGTTATGGCTGTGGGCAAGGGTGCAGGCTGAAAGGTACCCCAGGGAGCATCTTCCTGCATTGGCCTGGTAGGCAAGCAAGCTGCCAGGGACAGATGCACAAGGCTGTCCACCAGCCACCCCAGGCACTGAAGACCTTGTGTGGATAGAGGCAGATGGGAGATTGAGTGAATAATCCTACTAGTTGCTCCCAGGACTGCCTTTATTAGGGAGGAAAGATAAAGACTCAAAATGGCAATTACATGACTGTTACGTCTCCTGAGAAGCTGGAGTGGAAAGCAGGCTACACATCGTTGTATACAATCAGAAAAAGTACATGGCTCACCCAGGAATAATCTCTTGCCTTGGCATTTCTACAAAAGAAGAAGCTTTGATAATAGTGGTTGAAAAACAGGATGAGTTTTTAATTTTGTGTTCTCACTAGATCTGTGCACCAAAATACTGCTGTCCTGCAATGGATTGTTTCCTCCCCAAGGCAGCCAGGACATATGGCTCTAACCAGTTCTCACCCAACGTGCAGACTACCTGTCCTCTTTCTTCCACACTCCAGCAGTGTGGGAGGGAGAGGGTGCTGTCCTTCAGTTGGCTCGGACTGAAGCTGCAGTTCAAGTGTCTGGTCACTGAGCTGGTCTTTAAACAACTGCAGCAGGAAGGAATTTGTCCTGCTTACTGCCAGCTCACATTAGGACTCACTACTGGTGCTCAAGTAAAAAGAGGATTGCCTGCAGCAGGGTCTCTGGCACTTTTACAGCTGTGGTTACACACTCTAAAGCTCAAAAATAAAAAAGGCTCTCAAGAAAACATTATGGCCAACAAGATCTTACCGCTTTTACTAGCATACTCCTGTGTATCTGAGATCCTTTTTGTGCAGAGGCACTAAAATCACAGATGGGGTAAACTTCATAAATGAAAAATAAAAATAACAAATGAATACTTGGTGACATATGTCTACTACTTAACCAGAGAAGATTATATACTTAAGGTGTGTTCTTAGATCAGTTGGTCTGAGATGGAAGGTAACCTCAGTTAAGGTGCTGTTTTCTCCATCATTTACTAGGAAAGGTCTTTCTAGAAGACTTGCAGCAACTTGCTAAAGGTTTTGACTTGCTTTCACATATGTTGCAAGGACAAATATGATTATATATCACAGAGTACTCTTCCTTTTACTTGCATTTGTATTTACATTGTTTCTATGTTTGTATGCCATTAGACTTGTTTACTGTATCATTACCAAATTTAGACCTTGTAAATACCTTAAATTTTAAGTCAACACAATCTGACTTCATCAGTATTTCATAAGAACACAGAATGGTAAAATATAATTCTTTCCTCATCTAGCCATGTACTAATTGAATATAATAATGCAGTACAAGTTGTTGCCTTGTTAGCAAAACCATATGCTGTCTTGTATGTCTTGTATGTACAGTAACTTTTGTAATCCAGGCATAGCTCTAACCAGTAGTACTTCTTTGTCACTGAATCGTTTATTGCTTACCGAACTCCAAAGTAAGCATAACTAGGAAAGTAATTGAACATCCAAGACGCATGCTCCAGAACAACCCACATCACAGGTGCCCCTTCCTTGGGATGGCAAACAGCCTGCCCATTGACCTTATTTGGGAAAAGAACTCAGTTCACTGTTTTCTTTCCCAAGACCTTTATTGAATTACAGTCAGTGCTTCTCCTAAAGGCAACAGGGTTGGAGATGCACCATCTCTCATTATTTGGTGTTGATAGGTGAGTGCATGCAGTGCTGACCACATTGTGGTGAGTTAAACTTGGCTGGTTGCCAGATGACCATCAATGTTCTCTCACTCCCCCTCTTCAGAAGGACTGGGGGAGAAAATAAGATAAAAAAAAATCTCATGGGGAGATTGATTACCAGTTACTGTCATGGGCAAAACAGACTCAAGTTGTGGAAGACTAATTTAATTTATTGCCAATTTAAAAGAGTAAAAATACAAAAACTAAAATACCTTCCTTCCATGAACCCCATTCTTTCAGAGTGTATCCAAGGCACTCCTCAATCCATGAAGACACTAGTAGACTCTGCTGTAGTTGTAGTTGTGGCTTTAGGGGCACAGATGTATCTGTTGGTTAGCTGTGAGCTCTGGCATGTACTGAAAGAGTTGGGTAGCTGGAAGAGGACAGTGTTGGTGAGCCAAGCAATCAGTGTTATGTTGTGGTCTCAGTCTTCCATGGCCTCAGTCTCCCTAAGCTTCCCACGTGGAAAGACACAAACTACACATGAGTATGATCTGCAGAAACCTCATCTTCTGAACATCCCTGTCAATTGCCTCTCCAGTGACAGAAAATGCCACTAACAGAAACCCCTTTTTAACTTAATGATTGCTTTCATAGGGAGTGGGAAGGTGGGAGTTAGGCAAGAGTACGGTAGAACTGGAGAGCAGAGTAAGGCTGAGAAGAGTTGCAGATAACATACCAATGTTATTATGGAGGTATGCATTAACTACAGCAAATCACTAATAGTACAAAGCAGTAACAGCAAAACAATAATGTAGAGAGATTCTAATATTTTTTCTTCACACATCTTTATAAGCTGCTCATTTCTGTATCAGCAGAAAAGAGTAACATGGAAAAAGCTGCAGAAAGGCAAAATATCTTTTTCTTAGCTGGATTGCATTTTTGCCCAAAGCTTTCTATATTCCTGTAGTGTCAATGAACAATGGCTGCTGAACTGTCAGTGTAAGTATTTATTGCTATCCTGTGTATGTCACTGTCCTGCCGCCAGTGGCATGTATACTCATCAGTCAAACAGAACTACCTACCATGTTTGATTTATTGTCACTGAATCAAATCTATTTGTGGGTTTCCATAACATAAAACATTTTGCTAGAGATTAATTCCCTGATTTGCATGTTGCTCTTGGGAGCTATATCATTATTTCCCTTGATGGATTCATTTTGAAGTAAAAAAAGATGCAGTTTGAGTTTTACTCTGTATTCAAGGTAGGGTCTTGCTCTTTGTTATCTGACCTTTATATTAACTCTTCCCCTTGTCAGTCTCAGAGGCATTTCTCATATTTGTGTCTGCTAGTGGAAGATTAAGTGATTTCAGCTCAGTCAGGACAGTATGAATAGACTCTTAGAACACCTGGAGAATGTACCAACAAATACCATGTTTCTGATATTGTCATTGTTGCCTTTTCTCAACCTTGCTGCTGTGAACCTGCTAGAAAATAAAACTGTGTTTGTTCACTGACATCTGTTTCAGTTAATACTCCAGGATGAATACCTAGTCAGATAAATGCCTACAAAATTCATCACTTATAAGGAAGGTTATGTATTCTATAAAGGTTGTTAACTTACTGTAATGTCGGTTAAATCATATGAAATTCAAATTAATTTTGACAGTGCTAACTGGAATTTTCCAGACATAAGTAAAATATGTTTTTATCTGAAAAAGGTTTATAATCTTATCCTCTTTTAATACTCATAATTGATTGCTATCTGGGATGTCTGCCAAAGCAATGATTCATAACTTCTAAATTCATGCAGGTAAACACCCGATTTAGTACAGTTTGGTAAAACCAACATTCTTGCTTGAACTATCAAAATCATTTAACCGTGTTTCTTCCCTTACAGATGTTACAAGGGCTGCTGTTTTTCCTCTAGTTCACAACACCATGAACCTGATATTCATCACAGAGAAGAACTGATTAAAAGTTGGATTATAGCAATACTGCATGGGTCAAGGGAAACCTCAGTTTCCACAGGAATTAAATAATACAGTCATACAGTGGGTCTCAGCGTTTGGTTAATTACGTCAGTACATCATTTGCTTTCAACATCTTCTCATGCTTTTTGTGCTATCAGAATTTGCTCTAACAAAATCAGCGTAATATAAAGACATTGGGGACTCCGTTTGGTTTCACACAGAGGGGTCTAGCCTGGTGTCTAATCAGTGGTCCAGAGAGCTAAGGTTTTCTGTAGGTCTTGTGTCATACCCATAGTCTCATGCAGATGTGTCAGACAACCTAGGACACCTGAAGTGGCTTTAAGAGTGTGTGCTTGCGCAACTAAGTGCCTGAATTAATCCCTTGGTCTATGTGGGACGTGGAGTCTGGAGAACTATACAAGTTAACTATGCAGTTAACACATATATTTGTATCATTAACTCATCTGAAGTGCATTTATACCAATGCACACAGTATGAGCAACAAACGTGGGGAGTTTGAAGCCATGATGCACCAAGAAAACTATGACATAATGGCTATCACAGAAGCATGGTGGGATGCCACACATAACTGGAGTGCCACAATTGAAGGCTACAAGCTCTTCAGGAGGGACAGATGGGGAAGGAGGGGTGGTGGAGTGGCCCTATATGTTAGAGAATGTCATGAGACCTCAGAAATCAAGTATAGTGATAATGGGGTTGAGTCCGTTTGGATTAGGTTAAGGGCTAATAAAGCTGATATAGTTGTGGGAGTCTGCTATAGACCCCCAATCAAAGCAGTGAGATGGATAAAGTTTTCTATAAGCAGTTGAGAGAAATCTTGCAGTCACTTGTTGTTGTGCTTGTGGGAGACTTTAACCTCCCAGATATCTGCTGGGAATACAACACAGCAGAGAGGGAACAATCCAAGAGGTTCCTGGAATGTGTGGAGGACAACTTTTTCATGCATCTGATAAATGAGCCAACCAGGGAAGGTGCCCTCCTGGACCTGCTCCTTGTGAACAGGGAAGAACTTGTGGGGGAAGTAAAGGTTGGAGGCTATCTAGGGCATAGTGATCATGAGATGATTGAGTTTTCAATCCTTAGGGAAATGAAGGGTTAGTAAAACTGCCACCTTGGACTTCTGGAGGGCAAACTTTCACCTGTTCAGGAGAGTGATTGACAAAGTCCCTCAGTAGGCTTTGCTGAGGATATGAGTCCAGCAAGGCTGGACATACTTCAAGTCAGAAGTCTTACAGGAGCAGGAGCAGGCTGTCCCTACCTGACGAAAAACAAGCAGGTGGGGAAAGAGACCGGCCTGGCTAAATAGGGACCTTTGGCTGGACCTCAAGAACAAAAGGAAAGTCTATGACCTTTGGAAGAGAGGACAGATCTCTCATGTAGATGTAGCGAAGCAATGCAGGGAGAAGATTAGGAGGACCAAAATGCAGCTAGAGCTCAACCAAACCACAGCTGTTAAGGATAATAAAAAGTGTTTCTATAAATTCATTAACAACAAAAGGAGAATTAAGGAAAATTTACATCATTTATTGGACGTAGAGGGAAACTTAGTAACAAAGGATGAGGAGAAGGTTGAGGTGTTTAACATCTACTTTGCCTCAGTCTTCAGCAGTGGAACAAGCTATCCCCTGGACATCCAGCCTCATAAGCTGGGAGACAGGGAGGGAAAGCAGAATGAGGTTATCATGATTAAACAGGAGGTGGTCAGTGACCTTCTACGCCACTTGGATGCACACAAATCTATAGGACCGATGGGTTACACTCAAGAGTGCTGAAAGAGCTGTCGGATGTGCTCACCAAGCCACTTTCCATTATTTATCTGAAGTCCTGGCTAACTGGGGAGGTCTCAGTGGACTGGAGGTTAGCAAATGTGACACCCATTTACAAGAAAGGGAGAAAGGAGGATCCAAGTAACTGCAGACCTGTTAGTTTGACCTCGGTGCCAGGGAAGGTCATGGAGCAGGTCATCTTGAGTGCTCTTACAAGTTGTATAGAGGGCAACCAGTGGATCAGGGCCACTCAACATGGGTTTAGGAAAGGCAGATCTTGCCTGACGAACCTGATCTCCTTATATGACAAGATGACCTGACTACTGGATGAGGGAAAGGCTGTGGATGTGGTCTACCTGGACGTCCAGAAAGCATTTAACACTATTCTCCATAGATTTGTAATGGAAAAACTGTCTGCTCATGACCTGGATGAGAATATGATATGCTGGATCAAGCACTGGCTAGACAGATGGGCCCAGAGAGTAGTGGCCAATGGTACTAAATCCAGCTGGCAGCAGGTCACAAGTGCCATTCCTCAGGGCTTAGTGTTGGGACTGTTTCTATTTAACATCTTTATTAATGATCTTGATGAGGACATAGAGTCAGTAAATTCGCAGATGACACCAAGTTAGGCAGGTGTGTCAATCTGCATGAGGATAGGGAGGCTCTCCAGAGAGACTTAGATAGACTGGATCACTGTGCCACTATTAATGGTATGAGTTTCAACAAGGCCAAGTGCCAGGTCCTGCACTTGGGCTGCAACTACCCCATGCAACGCTACAGGTTTGGGGAAGTGTGGTTGGAGAGATGTCTCACAGAGAGGGATCTGGGGTTTATAATTGGCAAGTGAATGAATATGAGCCCAGGTGGCAAAGAAGGCCAATGGCATCCTGGCCTGTATTAGAAATAGTGTGAGCAGCAGAAGTAGGGATGTGATTGTCCCCCTGTACTCAGCACTGGTGAGGCCTCACCTCGAGTACTGTGTCCAGTTTTGGGCACCTCAGTACAAGAGAGATATCGAGGTGCTGGAGCGGGTGCAGAGGAGGGCAACGAAGTTGGTCAAAGGCCTGGAGAATAGATCATATGAGGACTGTTTGAAGGAGCTAGGTCTGTTTAGTCTGAGGAAGAGGAGGCTGAGGGGAGACCTTATCACTCTCTACAACTACCTGAAAGGACATTGTAGAGAGGGTGGTGTGGGTCTCTTCTCTCAGGTAATTAGTAACAGAACCAGAGGGAATGGACTAAAGCCAATACAAGGTAGGTTTAGACTAGACACTAGAAAAAAATTCTTCATGGAAAGAGTGGTAAGATATTGGAATAGGATGCCCAGGGAGGTGGTTGAGTCTCCATCCCTGGATGTGTTTAAGCATTGCTTAGATGTGGTGTTGGGGAATATAGTCTAGGGGTGAACTTGTAGAGTAGGGTTAATGGTTGGACACGATGATCCCAAGGGTCTTTTCCAACCTAAATGATTCTGTGATTCTGTATCTAGTAAGGTGTAAGTCTTTTCCAAGTCCTTTGCCTGTACTGAACACGGATTTAATTGCCCACATTTGAGTAACTGGTGACATCCTTATGAGACTGTCATAGATGACACAGGGCCTCCTGGGAAGCCCTGCTTTTCAGGTAGGTGTGCTGGGAAGGCAGTGTGGCTCAGTGGCACAAGGTGCTTCTGCGCAATCAATTCACTCCAGTCCTAGATCTCTCTTGGCCATTAAAGCATCTAACTTACTCAGTGCACATACATACATCTAGATTTAGACACCTAAACTTTATGTGTCCAGTTTGTAGCTGAGTCCAGGAATTAGCAAGAAAAAACAAGTGATGGTTTCATGGATTTTTATGTATCTATGCCTAGAAATGAGAACCATTTTTGAAAGACACAGGTTCCTAAATCACTTTTGAGACAGCACTGTCTGCTGGTGTCTGCTGCCAATATTGTTGAGATATTATGTCATGTAAGAAAAAGGACTTCCTATGATAAAGATTTAGACTAATTTTTTAGTAGAAAGACCTGGAACCCAATCCTGCATCTTTTGCCTTTTTTCATATAGCAGTGTATTTTTCAACAACAGTGAAATGAGTTCAGTAACCACAAATGTCCTGACCAGCTACTTCAATGTTTTAGTAGTTTTCTCCTGATTAATATGGAACAGATAGATGGTAGACAGATGTTGCCACTGAAAAGTAGGTATTGGACAATGTGATTAATGAAGGCAGAGTTCCTTTACTGATACAGACTTTGCCTCATTTGCTCTGAGTTCAAAGAAGATGAACAACTTAGAGCTTTCATAATGAAAGCTCTTACAGGAACATGTTTAGTGATGTGTTTTGAAGACAAAGTTGTTAATCAGTTTCATGTTTTCATTAGCAAGGTTAATTAAACACCTTGTGAGATAAGATGCAAGCTCATAGCCCATCTTGCCTTAGAATAGGAATTGGAATGCTTGGAGTTTATCTCCAGCTGAGGAGAGATTTACTCCAAATTCTATCGACTTCACATGCTTAAATCAATTTCTCCAAAAAACCCCCTTAAAATACATGTGTTTCAGACTGCATTTCAGACATGTGCATGACATTGAGTCATTAATCTTTTTCCCAGTGTTACACCTTAGTGTCTTTTTTTAATTTTTCTTTCAGATTTGTGTTGGAAGATGCTTTTAGTGTTCTTTGACCGATGCACAAAGATCAATAAAACTTTTCTCACCTTCCTGCTGTCCTCACTTACTTTCTTTGAATATTTCAGCTAGAATGTTCTCTTTTAAGATCTTTTCTGATGGTGAAATTAGCTAGGATGTTAACTGAGGCAAATTCAGAAGCTGACAGGAATAGTCACAATCTGTAATAGTTTAAAACAAGATTGAAACAACGCTAGATTTTCAGAGGCAATACACTATATTGGTGTATATGAAGAGGGGATGGAAAGAAAACTGGAGTTAATCTAATATTGTGGAGAGATCTGAAAAAATAATACATGAATATATGACTAAAATATAAAGATTTCAGAGAAAGAACAATTAAAAATAGTAATAATTATGTATCTTAATACTATTTGTCTAACACATACTGTCTTTTTACAGAAACTGTATATTTAGGACTGTCCGTTTTTCTGTTCTGACAAATTTTTGGCAGGGCTTCTGATGCAACTTTGTGACAGAATACACTTTTCAATTAAGTGTGCCACCTTAGCTGGAGAATAATTGTGTCTCTCATGACAGAACAATACAAGCTATCCCTTTTGACCTTCTCACATAACTGAAGGGCAGTGTAAGTCAACCTTGTGTGAGCTTATGCTGCTAAAATAATCTCATGCCTGAGATGGGCTGGGATGTGTTAAACAATTTTATGAAAGAAGAAAAACTGCTGATGAAATTCAATTACCTTTGTAGAGCACAGAGTAAAACAAGAAAAATGGACTCCAGGAATATACTCTGGGAAAGTGTTACTAGCCTATATAAAATACAGAACACAGATGACAAACTTTTCCACATGAGCAAGAGCCAAAGTTAATAGATATAGCTAATCAGATGGATGATGTTTAATGAGAAAGATGTAGATGGATGAAACACAGTTGAAAGGTACACCATTTGCTTGATGCACTTGGGCATACAGAAATTAAGTATCTTTAAAGTCCTCAGAGGACAATAGAGGGAGGCATAAGGAAGAATAAGGCAAGAAAGAAGAAATAATTTATTGTTCCTGTTCCCACTGGAAAGCACACAGGGAAGCTGTCAGTGTTCCCTGGAGGTGAGAAAGAAAATGTGAGAGAACAAACTCAACCTAGGGGACAGGGACAATGAAACTGATTGAATTTTGATATTAATTCCACACTACTGTTGTGACTGTCCTCAAACCAATATTTTCTTCATTAAATTCTCTTTAAAGGAGAAATCTTAGGGTGAATACTTGTCCCTGTGGAAACCAATTAGACTTTTGTCAATGGCTTAAACTGGACAGGCTTTCCATCAAGCATATACAGGTTCCTGTGTTCTCTATTCCTCTGCTGTTCCGTCTATCTCTGCTTGTTACACATAATGCATATCAAACTTTACAGAGCCCTCTAAACATTAAGTGTTACCAATATTTGGCCAAATCTTTAAAGCCTCATAATATTCTGTAAGTACCTGATGCAATTCAGGTGAAAGAAGTCATAACACAACCATTGAAGTGAAGATCAGTCCCAGGGTTACTACAGTCACTGACAAACTTTTCCCCTCACCACCACAGGAAAAAAGCTCACCCCCAAACCAACAACAAAACTGAACAATCATATTTTTAGGTTCTCACTGAGTGCTGTGCGAAGTCCAGGTTGTGTGGAAGTGAGGGCAGGAGAGACACTGCTCCGCTGGATTTTACCACCCTACCATTACTTAAACTCCCCTGACTCACATCCTCCAATCTGCAGGGGCACAATTCAGAAGGAAATAATTGTAGCTCTCCCATAACTACATTATTTTGAACAACAAATGACTGTGGGACATGTGGAAAGAGTCACTATCAGGCAGAACAGTACTAGAAATTCGACAGTAAGCCTTGAACCCTTCCTAGTACAAGATAGGTTGAAGCTGCTAGTGAGGCCAACATCCATAGAATCTTCAGAATTTTATAGAATCATAGAAGAATTTGGGTTGGAAGAGAACTTGAAGATCAAGTCCAGCTGTTAATCTGGAACTTGGTCACCACTAAACCATGGCGCTAAGCACCACATCTGCAGATCTTTTAAATACCTTCAAGGATGGTGACTCTACCACTTCCTGGGAGTGATGCATTAGGGTTCAAAGAGCCACAAAGCCTACAGCTCCAGGGATACTGGGATTGCAAAAAGCATGCCAAAGGGAGCATGGCACTGCACCAACACTGCCCCCTCCACACCTTTCTCTTCCATCCCATCCACTGAGCTGCTGGGAGCTCAACCTCAAAATCCTATTAGGGTTAGTGTTAAGGTTAGTGTTAGGGTTCAGAGAGCCACCAAACATACAGCTCCATGCACTCTGGATCTGAACAGGGCCGTTTTGTCCAACAGGCCTTCCAGAGATGTAGACCACTCTTGATGGCAGACCTCCCAGAGCTCTACATCAGCAGACCCTGCCAAACAGCCCAAGATGTGAACTACACTGCCCTTCCAGAAAGCCATGTCACTGTGGCCCCTCTGTCCAGCCAGAGCTCTACACTACTTTACCTGGCCAGACTGACAGGGACCCACACCACTTTAGCTGGCCGGGAATCTACAGCCCTAAACCCCTTGCCCTGGTCAGTCAGTCAGATACTGATACAGATACAGACCTCTGGCAGACTTAAGTCAGCAGTAACAGCATCCTGAACAAAGAGGGCAGATGGGATCAGTACTCAGAATAATGATAGAGTATATAGAAGATACAGTACCTCGTTGTCATCCTGACAGACATTTTCTGGCTCCCTGAGGCCTGAGCCCTGCCACAGGTCACTGTGCCATCCCACTGTCTCCTTCGTCCTGCACAGTGGCAGGCAGAGCTTTGAGGCCCCTTTGCATCCCCTGCTCCCCCAGCAGCCCCGGCACACACCACCACCCCACTGCCCTCCCCAGGCTGCTCTGCCCCTGGGCTGGGACCCTTCACCAGGTGTGGGCAGCCCCAGACACCTTCCAGAACCCACCAGTCACAAAGCTCCTCAGAATCCCCAGTTGGACAGTCTGAGGGGAGCTGAATGGCACCCTAGAAGCTTCTAGAACCGACTGCCCAGAGAAGCCATTATGTGGGGTTTCAAAGCTGAATGTAGGCTGCCAGAATGGCCAGAGAAAGGGATGGGGTGAAATAAAAGAAAAATAAAACCCACTCAGAGAAGTACCTGCCCAGAGAAAATAGCTAAAGCAGTTGGCCATGGGCACGCACCAGGCAGCCTATTCTGGTGTTTCAGAACTCTTTTGGTGAAGAAATTTTTCTCAATATCCAATCTAAACTTCCCCTTGTGCAATTTGAGGCCATTTCCTCTTGTTCTATCCCTTGTTGCATGGGAGAGCAGACCAACCCCTACCTTGCTACTACCTCCTTTCAGGGAGTTGTAGAGATTGAAAGGGTCTCTCCTGAGCTTCCTCTTCTCCAGGCTAAACAACTCCATCTCTCTCAGCCACTCCTCCTAAGACTTGTTCTCTAGATCCTTCACCACCTTCATTGTTCTTTTCTGGACATGCTCCAGCATCATGATATCCTTCTTGTAGTGAGGGACCCAAAAGTAAACACAGTATTTGAGGTGTGACCTCACCACTGCTGAGTACAGGGGGATGATCACTTCCCTAGTCCTGCTGGCCACACTATTTCTGATAAAAGTCAGGATGCTGTTGGCCTTCTTGACCACACTGATGGCTCATGTTCATCTGGCTGTCAATGAGACAGGTTGCATGGGGTTGTTGTAAGTCAAGTACAGGACCTGGCACCTAGCCTTGTTGAACCATTGGGCTCAGCCCAATTACCTTTTCTGAGGTGTCATGGTCATGAATGTGATCAGATAACCTGTTCTGACAATGCCTTTTTGAACTAAGTAAGGAAATAAATAAACATCTCATACTAGTGAAGTTTCACTAGCTCTAGGTTGTTCCAAGAAGAAATGGATCTGAGAATAGGTTTTGCCTTCAGTTAGAAGAGGAACAATCATCAAATAATAAAAACAACCGAAGTGTGTGCAGAGATATCACTATCCGGATCTAAGAAAAGTGAATGCATGGGAATCTAGGAGTAGGCTGTCTGTTGAGTTCTTGTTGGGAGAAAACTTGGTTTGCTTTTAACTTAGAAATAGTTGTATTTTACTGATGTGTATTGGATTTGCATGGCAAAGATTTAGGGTTTGGGGTTACTGGGTTGACTTCTGTGAGAAGTGCCAGGAGCTTCCCCCATGTCAGATGGTACCAGTTTCAGACAGTTCTAAGATAGACTTGCCACTGGACAAAGTTGAGTCCATCAGCAACAATGGTAACACCTCTGTGGTAATATCTTTAAGAAGGGGTGAAAAATGCTGTACAACAGCAGTCAGGAGAAAAGAATGAGGGTATGTGGCAGAAACAGCTCTCAAGACACAAAAGTCAGTGAAGGAGGAGGAGGTGCTTGAGGCAGTTCAACAGAGATTCTCTTGTAGTCTGTGGTGAAGACCATGGTGATGCACGTTGTCCCTCTGCAACCTGTGGAGGTCCATGGTGAAGCAGATACTCACACTGCAGCCCATTGAGGATCCCACACCCGAGTAGGTGGATGTACCCTGAAAAAATCTCTGACCCTGTGGAAAGCTATAGCAGGCTCCTGGCAGGAGCTATAGCCTCACATGGAGAAGCCCATGCTGGAATAGGTTTTCTGACAGGATCTGTGGCCCCTTGGGGGAATCACGCTGGAGTGGTTTGTTCCTGAAGGACTGTATCCTGTGGAAAGGACTCATGCTGAAGCAATCTGTGAAGAACTCTAGCCCATGGGAAGGACCCACACTGAAGAAGTTCAAGAAGGACTGTGTCCTGTGGGTGGGACACCACACTGAAGCAGGGAAACAGCATGAGTAAGAAGGATTGGTAGAGACAAAGTGTTACAAACTGACTACAACCCCCATTCTTCCCACCTCTGCACTGCTCAGGAGGAGGAGATATAGAAGCTAGGAGTAAAGCTGAGCCTGGAAAGGAGGAGGGTGTAGGGAAGGTGGTTTCAGATTTTTTTTTTATTTCTCATTATTCTTCTCTGACTTGATTGGAAATAAATTAATTTTCCCAAGTTGAGTCTATTTTGCCTGTGATCGTAATTTGTAAGTGACCTCCCTGTTCTTATCTCAAGTTACAAGCTTTTTGTTGTATTTTCTCCCCACAATTTGTTGAGGAGAGTGAGTGACAGAGCTGCCTGGTTGGCACCTGGCAGTCAGCCAAGGTCAACCCACTACATAACTGTACATTAAAATTTTAACATCAATTTCTGAGTCTGAAGCTGTTTTTTATCTTAGTTCTGGAAAAAAGAGAAAAGATCTTGTGACAATCTCTTTACAGCATATTACTCAAACATAGCATAGAAGAACAGAAGGTGTTCCTAAAGACGCTATGTGGTTTACAGTAAAGGTTTTACAGTAAAGATTCATATCTGTATAGGATCCTGAAGTGGTCAGTTCAATGATGTCCTCTGTTGGCAATATACTGTAAAATATGGCCTTTGACAAAGATTTCTGGAAGTGTGAGTAATTATGTATGTGACAATGTAGGAGGTGACTGTATCTCAAAACCTGACATAGGCATTATGACCATGTTTTATGGTGGCAGTTCAGCAAAACTGTTCTTAAAAAGTCCCTAGATTCACCCTTCTAGGACTTGTTTGTTGACCTCTGGTGTTCTTCCCATAATGACGGTGGTTTCTTTGTCTTAGACAAAGTCCTCATCATTACCTTACAGTACTTCGTATTTTCATGCCAGTTGTAGTCATCATCTATCTGTCTATACAATGAAAGGAGATAGAGAGATGCCATAGGAAACTGAATTCCTTCAAAGTGGCAATGTGTCTATGATCTCCATTTATAGCCCCAGATGTCACCAAAAACATAGCACAAAGATACTCTGAAGAAGAAAGAGGAACTTGAAGTGTTTCCTTTTATAGAATTCTCACAGAAGCATGTCTCTGCGAGCCAAGCAACAGATGCTTTATTGGCAGGCTGCCATGTTGACAAACTGTCATTGAGTTTAGTAAAAGATATTGCTCTGTGGTGTGCATTGTCTTGTGCATCTGTGCTTGCTCATAGGCCCAGTATGGATTGTTGCATTAATGAATATGTGTCATACACAAAGAAACTTGGAGGAAAAAAAATGTTACAGCAATGTGAATCTTCTGCATGTAAAATTTAAAAACTTTTATAATGTATAAAGTATTGTTTCCAAAGTAGTCCTTAATACTGCTGAATAGCCCATCTCAAGAACAGTTTAATAAGCATTTTGTGATGTTTTCAGGGCCTGACAAATATAGGTATACCCTAAGCTGTTTTTCTGTACCAAATTATAACAAAAAAAATCCGGAACTTTAAGGAGATCATTTGTGAATGAATCAATTTAGAATTTATTTGTCCAAAGGCTTCCAGATTTGCTCTGGAAGGTGGATGTTGTCATTTGTTGTGACAAATAAGTTTTTAAAACCTATTCTGTATTCATGTGCATTTTTGAAGTGTTAACATTAAATTCAAATCCTGGAGTAGTCGCCTCATTAGCAGAAAGCCATTCATTTGTCCTTGGCATAAATAAATCATACCATTTTTTAGTAAGAATAGCAATAGACAAATCTGCAAGTTGTGTATTATTTTGCCTTAAGAAACTCTGTTCTTTGGGCCAGACGTCCAAATGACAACATGTTTTGGCTCCTACCATTAAGAGGAACACAGAGACATCTGCCAGGGAATGACATTGAACTCCTGTTCAGGGTTGTTACTTAGGAGCTATGCTACAGTATATGGTCCAGAGCTGTTCACTAACTGTCAGGTACATTGCTACTCTGGCATAGTGAACACTCAGATTTAATGCACAACAATTAAACCTGGATCAGTCCTCTTCTGGAGGAAATAAATTCTGCCCTAATGTAACCACCTGTGTAGAAGTCTACACTGCACATGTCTAGTGGTAGATGAGACAATCCCATCACCTATGATTTTATTCTTGATTAGTGGTTTCACTTTGGGAGTACAATCGTAAAACAACTGTAGCCTAAGACATGCAGAAAACCTCACAAGGGTTGGGCAATGGTAACCATTTTTTTTGGGGAGCTATTTTAAAGACATTGTTTAAAAAATGGTATCACTATTTTTATGTAAGCTCAAAAGTTATTTATGTATTTGCAAAATAATAGAAACAATTGTGGCAATCTCTGAAAAAAAAATTTAATGCAAAAACTTATTTTATTTTAAATGAGGCACAAATGACTTCATAATAATAAACACGGTCCTACAAATTAAACTTATGTCTATGTTCATATATATGTTCATATATATGTATATGTGTACACATAATTCTGTGAGAGATATATGGTGAAAAATTAACTTTGCATTAAAGAAATATTAAAGTTTGTAGTTAGAATTCAAAAGGAAACTACACAGTTATTCAGATCTGCAAACCAGAATTTTTTTTTTTTTCAATTTATCTGAACTTCACCTAATGTACACATTGTTTCAGAATTTTACAAAAGATTATAGTTATGTGAAAAGATGTGAAATTCCAGTGGCTGGTTTCTATAGGATCTTGAAAGGATCCTGCCAGCCTGATTATTCAGTTCCTGAAGTATTATACCAGCTCCTGCTGGTATAATTTAGGTGCTTATCTCTTTCTGTTTTCTTTGAATAGTCCAGACACTTTGCTTCCTAACCCCTCACTCTTACACATCCTCTGGATGCATGCTTATAAGAGCTAGATAAAGAGCTGAGCTTCTGGAGATTGAGGCTTGCTAGTTAGATAAATGTTGACCAAGTAAGTTTTGATAACTGATCCAAAGTCCAGATCAAGCCTATTTGTTTTCCACCTTGCAAACCTATAGAGTCTTTAAACTACTAGTATTGTTATGCAAAAATAAAATAAAATAAATATGCTAGACATAACAAAGGACCTTGAAAGGATGAATAGAAAGTTTCCTGTATGTTTTGTGTATTTTTGATAGTGTTCAGGTGCTTTCCTGGAAATGGTATCACATCTATAACACTTCAAAGAGAAGCTGGGGAAATGCCTGTGGAGTCTCTTTCCTCTGAAATCTTTGAAGGACTGAGAAATCTTTTCAAAAGAAGGAAATCTGATATTGGAAAAATAGATTTTGGGGACCAGATTCTGATCTTAGCTTTATTATTGTGTATAGGTAGGTAGATATTCACAGAGGACATAAAGCACTTCTATAGTTACTCCACTATAACTAAGATCAGATTGTATGTAAACTTAGTTTCAAGCAGGCTATGGGTAACTTCAATGTCAATTTAAACACAAACGTTTTTTCTCTACTAAGACCAAATCTCCCTCCAGTCACCAACAGAGGAAAAAGCAGATCTCATGACTGGCATAAAATTATAGAGTAACAATGTCAGTGTACACCAGACGATCAGGATTATTCATACCTTAAAGCTCTGTAATGCATTGTGTTCATTTTAAGTTAATTAAACTGAATAAAACCCCATTGAAAATATCAATTTATTCATAATGTTATTTACTAAAACTGGATATTGCTTAGTCATTCAAGCCATGTTGGACTAACATGGAATTGTCAAAATATTCAGTGTCAGTGTAAACATGCTTGTATAACAGATACTGAACAATATCAGTGTGGTTGTGCAGATTTCTCTTAGCTTTAGCTAATGAATTTCATAAGAGACTGATGACCCATCTTGTGCTCTAGGGACAATTTTTTCAAATAAGTTCTAACATAAAATATCACAAATGGGAATACAGAGTTACCAGATGGTCTGATCAGGTTAAAATATGGAGGAAGGGGAGTACCTGCACAGCATATATAACTTGAGCCTTGAGTCATGGTCACTGGAGGGAAAAAGGGGGTCCATAGGATGACTCGGTATTCCTGTGTGGCAGTAGCTAGGTCTTACCCACATCTCTGAGACACTATCTGGAGACATCTGTTTCTCCCCATAGATGTAGCTAGGGGGAATAAAGGCTACTAAATGAGGAACCAAAGAAATAGTTTGTTTAGTCACTTTTGAAAATCTTACTTTCCACTTTACACCTGTAGGACTGAAGCTGAAATTTTATTTATTTTCATGTTTTTGTCACAAATAAGCAACCTAAACACAAATGAACTTGAGGCAGAGAAGTATTTTCACTTCAAAGACCAGATTGATTTACTTTTTGTGAAATCAAAAGCCAGTTCATTCATTTGTTTTTGGTCCTCCATGCCCAATAGAGATGATAAAGTGAGTGAGTGGCTGGTGGGTGCTTAGTTGCTGTCTGGGATTAATCAACAACACTGGTCCAAGCTGGACTTTCTTAAGTAAAGTTTGGTGTGAGGGTCTCCTCTTCATGAGAATGACATAAATCAGGAACTTCAGAATGGAAGTTGATATCCACATTCTATCTACAACACTTAGTGAAAAAGTTTTGAACGTTATGGCACTGAATGATGTGATTCTGTCTCTTTAGCTATTGTACTCCTGAATTCCCCTGTGATCAGATGATTCAGAGAAATGAGTATTATGAAGAACTTGGAAGACAGATAGAAATCCTTCTGAATGAATGTCCCATGTCTCTCTTTTATTGTTGTTATAATGTTGTTTATACAATTACATAAGAAAACATTAACAGGAATGGAGAGTGTATTTGTCTGGGACCATGTGGTTTAGTTTCATGTACTACTATTCAGTGTTTTTTCAAAGATGTCACTGGAAGGTGCTTTTTGGGAAAGTTCCCAGCTTGGAGCCTCTCAAAATCTGCTGATTCAAGGTGGAACAAAAGTCATTGGAATAGATAAATATGCTCTGAACTCTTGACTTTGGGGAAAAGATACTGGGAACAATGCTGTTTCTTCTTACCAGGAGTCTGTGTCTGGGGTAGCAACTCAAGCTTTTGAACAGAGAGCTTCAATCTATATAATATCCTAGAGAACTTCCTGAAGATGCAAAAAAGATGTTTTTTTCCCTAATGTAAAAAATATCGTGGCTGTAAATGTCTTAAGAAGTATGGTTTGTTTGCGAGCAAAACATATAGAGCACAAGCCATCATACACAAAGTGCTTGTATTTGTCTGCCATTACCTAATTGCTGACATAATAGAAGTAACAGTTAAGTGCAATTTGGAGAGAGATGAACTGGCAGAAAGGTGTTTCACTTCATAAAGCCCCGGATACTATGCTGCTTTTCAACTGAATGCTTTACATGCCATAGCAAAGTATATGAGAAGCAGGTCTGGTTCACCTTCAATTATTTTTCACATATTGCAAGACCTTTGCCCGTCATTGGAAATAATTTAAGATTGTTTGTAACCACATAGGCATCAGTCTGGTTTCTTCTCATTAGATCAGATATCAAAGCAAAGCAAGTTGTGCCTGCCAGCATGAGAAAGCAGTCATGGATTACAGCATTTTTTATTCTGTCCTGAAAATACAAAAGGACTTGGTCCTCTGAACAAAGTAGAAAGCAAACATCAGGCAGCAACATATTTTGTCAGTGAAATTCCAAGCAATGTACAAGCCAACAATTCATATTTAATTTTTTCAGGGAGCATACCTCACTTCCTGGACAAGATTTCTGACTTGCTGTGCTGCTGATGCCTGATTTCCATGCAAACTGCAGTGTGTAAGCAGAGCTCAGTAACGTTTTTATCCACCTCCAAATACAGCTTTTCTGCCCACCACATTCAAGACTGCAGACCCGTTTTGCATGTGCCAGAATTTATGGATGATATTTTCCATTATTTCATCTGTCTGTTCCAGGATTGTTTCTCATAACAATTCTGAATGAAAGGCAACTGTTAGATCTGCTGTTGTCAGTGGGGTTCTGCATAAGCACTCCTGATTACAATAGCTACAGAAGAAGATAGGGAAAAGTTGGACTAGATTCAGATAATTATCCAAGGAATATCATGTTAGGTTGCATAGTTATTTAAGAAGAGGTGTTTTCCAGACTATTTGCCCTTGTAAATACTCTATTAGTCAGCAGATGGCATTCATTGTACATTAACTATTCCACCAATATTACCGCAAGTACTTTAAAACACAAAGCATATGGTTTCCTCAAAGAGACATATTATTTCCTCATTTGGAGTTCAGTGTTAATTGTAAACTATTTAGTTCACAAGATAATCAAAAAAGGTAATTTTTCATCACCATTTGCTTTGAGTAACAGATTGAATAGAGTTTACCATTGTGCAAAATGTATGTAAGACCCATGGTGACAAAAGAGTTTGCAGGGTATACAAACTAATAGAAGGTCACACGTTGGCTTTTGGCAGAAAACTTGACAGCACTGCTGAAACATTTTGGATAAGACTAATTGAGAGATTCCAGCAAATTGCCAAAAGGGGAAAATATCTCTTTTCTCCCCTCATCATGAGCTTGGAAAGCCAAAAGCTCACTTAAAATGACTTTGAAATGTATTTTTTCATTTTCATTGCTAATTCAGGGCCAAATTGAAATGGTGATGGCATACTCCAACCTCACAAAAGTGCTGATAATCTATACAGACTGCTCTTTCAGTATCTCTGGGGAGGAGCCTGGCCCTTCCACAAAACCCTGATGCACACACTGTTCTTTGGCATGGCTTGCACCTATACACTTACCCATCTGTCTAGATGGCATTATGCCTGCTCATAAGGTGTCATATCAGTTTGAATAGGGTATAATTGCCAATTAAAGATTGCTTTGCAGCTAGAATGCAGAATGTGAAAATTGTCATTTTTCTTTACAAGGGGAATGTCCTAGTGGAAAATAAAGATAAAATGAAGGCCATGTTCTTCAGTCCTTGTGATCACAATTACTAATATTATTCAGAGACATGAAGAGCAAAATTTGCACCACAGAAAATTTGCAAAAGGCTCACTTGTTTTCACTGATGTACTGATTGTACATGCTTTAAACCCATTCATCAAATCTTGCACTCATGGAAGTGGTTAAGTAGGACAATGATTACCAGGAATGCATTCATTTAAAACAGGAAAAGATGTATTTCCCTCATCCTCCTTTTTTTTCTTCTAACTGTTGTTTCTATCCTTCCTTAGACAGAATTATAAGTGCACCTGCTTAACAGGATAAACTCAGATACTTTTTCATTTAACAGATCCCGCATGTACATCTGAAGTACAATAGGATTTAGTTATCACATGCTATAATCCACTATTAGGCAGCTCAGTGTAACAATGAGGAGACAAAGAACTGTCCTAAATGGTAGCATGCTATTAAACCTATGCCAGTAACCTATATCCACAGAGATGTCATTACCACATCTAGATGCCAAATACCCTGGGTGCTGGCATGATCCTCTTAGTATGCATGGGAGCCAGTTGGCTGTGTATCTGGGAGTCAAACTTGACAAGTTTGGATGGTACACAGGTGGATACTTTACTTTGATAACATTTTTTTCTCAGTGTAAAAAGACCATGGTATCACATAGGAGAGCTCCTTCCTGCCCACCTTTCTCTACCTTAGTAATAGAGAAAACAGGTGAAAGGACTCATGCAAGCACAGAAGAGCACACGAGGATTGCTATATTAATGATTTTGTCACAGGGTAAACTTTTTCTCTGCTGAACTTAATATTTGGCATCTTGACAAAAGTGTCACCAAATCACTTGTTTTTTAAGAAAGTGGTGGTTCCTTTAAGAGATAGCTTAGTTAATACCTCTGTTCTTGTTCTGTATTTCCAAAGGATTTTGACAATGTCCATAACAAGCTTTTAATTTGTAATTGCAGAAAATATTTCCCACACTGAGGGAAATAAAGACAAATTTCAATAGATGCATGTCTAAAAGGGGACTTCTTAACCTGTAGGAGCTCAGAGCTTTTACCATGACACGTGCTATTTTTCTGAACTGAAATGCAAAAAGTTTTAGCTGTGTATACATGAGATCTAGGATATATGTACTCATTGTACTGATGTATCCAGAGCTTCTCTCCAGGTGAGGAGATATGGAATATTTCAGGTCACTGACTCTAAAGTATTTCAGACCTGTTCAGTGAGCCATGAAAACTCAGTCAGTGTGAACACCAGTTGTTGATGCCCCCTGTCATAAACAATAAATACAGTGGTGGTTACTGTGACCAGTCAAAAGATGCCATCCAAGCTAGGGGGAAGCATGTCCTCCAGGGATAATGCCACTGTGGGTTTATTTATGTAAGATTCCTTGTTCCAGTCTGAGCCTAAAGATCCAGACTAGTTCTTTTTCTTTACTGTCATTTTACATTTGAAATTATTACCTCTGTAAGTCAATTCCTCCCACACAGGACATAAGGTGAGATGTGTCTATGGTCTGTAATTCCTGGGTATAGGAAATGGAGCAAATAAAACAAGAAGCATCAATGACTGTCATTTGAGACAGGGAATTTTTGTCTTCCAAATCAGTTTTAGGCTCCGCAGGTTCCAAGAATGTAAGTTATGACAGAAAGAGAAAAGGGCCATCTGGTCCCATTTGTCTGCATGTTTGTGCTGTTCTGAATCCCAGCCCTTAGTTTTTTTTCTCCAAATTCCTTATTTTCCTTTCCTCCTACAGATCCTATTTGATATTTATCACAGACTGTAGAACCATTTGCTTTGATCATTTTCCTAAGTGATTTTGAAATTTTATGTATGACCTCAATGCCACATTTTCCTCCACTGTGTTCCACCTGTGTTTTGCTTTTTGTTCCTATGTTTTAATTAACATCCTTCAAGCTTTCAGCATATTACTGGTGCAAACTACCTCAACACATGTTATTGCTCAGTCTGTCCTAAGCTTTTGTAAGCTTCTGTGACATGATCTTTCAGCATGATTTATTTTCTGCAGCTATAACTCAAAGGTCTGTGTTGAAACAGTGTATTTTATTTGGTTATATTCTTTTTTATTTCAGATGGCTGTTATTATATTACAGAGATCAGTACTATGACATATTCAGAAAGATCAGTGCTGAAATGGAAAGATGAATATTGCAGTATTACTAGATAACAATGTGTTTACCACTATGTGGCCACCACACCCCTCACATTCCTCTCATTAACTTGACACAAAATCCATTATTTCAGACTCTCCAGATGCAAGCTCAGCACTGTGATAGAAATATCTGAACCTTTGAACTTCTGAATTTCCGAAGCAGCCAGATTCCAAGAAGACATCCTTGAAGGCAATCAGACTGCAAACAGCTGAATGTTATGGGAACTTCCCATTAATATTAATACAAGGTAAGGTGATGGTGATTCATATCATTTGAAATGAATGTTGCCAGTATGGGGTTTGAGTGCTATGTATGACAAATCTCACAGGGCTGAATTTTTGAGGTAAGGGTCTGCCTGTGGTAATGCTTTGTTTCTACCCCATCTTTGCAGGTTCTCATCCTAAAGGGTGACAGAACGATTGGGTTTTGGTGGAGAAGTCAAGTAGCAGGAGTGGCAGGGATGTGATTCCAGTGACTGGACTGGAAGACCAGCCAGCATTAGAAAAACATTCATAATTCAGGTTAGATGTAATTAACTTTTGGAATGCACATGGAAGTGTGATCATTTTTCTTACTTTTGCTAGTGTGGAGCAAAAGACTTTGGTGACATGTGGGCAAACACACTTAGCCAAGAGATGAGAAAGGGGTAGAAGTTAGATAACGTCAGAAACAGTTCATATTTATCTGAACTGAGTTTTAAATGGGTAGCTTCCTTCTATATATTTATGTTGACTAAAGTTTTGGAGAACAAGAAATTCATTAGAGAATTAATGAAACTGACTGACTTGGTAGGTAAGACAATATGTGGGAAGCCAGAATATCAAGATTCATTCCAGCTCCACCAGAAGCTGAGTGACACAGTGAATCCCTTTTCTCCTCTCAGCCTCAGTTTCCAATCTCTGGAAAGAAAACATGTCCCATCTTTTCTATTGCTGCCATCTCAGAGTTTTTAACTCCCTGATACATGAGTACCCTAGGAGTAGTCTCCTAATTGAAGGTGCTATTTAAGAGTTGCCAGGATTTTGTCCTACCTAAGGGAAGACATCTACAGCATTTGCTAATAAAATCCTCAAATGAATTGGTCTGATTTTAGATAGCTAATAACAGAGAGTGAGAGTCATGTCACATGTGTGTAAGGTAATTAACTGACTGCAGTGTACAAAAACTACCACAGGTGCTGTGCCCTGATGAGGTTTACGCAGCAGGGGTGAGCTGCCTGTTCCCTTAAGCTCTGGTATTTGTTTTGATGATTTGAAAGAGATTGTTCTGCATCAAATCAACTTTCTCTACAGAAAAGTATAATAAAGCTGGAAATCATTCCTCGTCGTAGACATTCAGGACAGAAAAAACAGAAAGCAAATTTGCTCTGATTTGATTTGGTTATATCTCCAGTAATAGTGCCTTTACATGTGAAATTTCTTTTTGTAAAAGCAAAACAATGCTGTAGAAATTATGGTTTTAGAAAGAGAGTGCAGGCAGTTTCACCCCTTGTTGGGGCAATGAAGATCTCTGCAGTCAACTCACTGAAATTTTCCTGCAAGAAAATAACATCAACATTAGAATCATCTGCAACACCAACTTTTGAATCAAATACACTGATTTACTTCATAACAAAAAGAGTAATCAGGGTGTAATTTGTTACTTAGAGACTTTTCCATATAGAGGGAGCTGAAGTTATTGCTTCAGTGAAAATTCACCATGACAATAATCCAATTACTGATGTCTGTGATCTGCTATAAAAGAAAAATGCTCTTGATGGCAGCAGAATTCTAATCATAGGCATGTAACCAATGTCAGCACTCCAATTAAGTGTTTTGTACCACATCCCACATGTGAGAAGCTGAACAAGCTTCTGCAGGCTAAGTCTCAGCTGTGAGAGCTATTTGACTTTTTGTTTGGTTGGTTGGTTTTTGTTTTGATTTGGTTTTTTGGTTGTTGCTGAGTTTTTGTTGTTTTTTCCTTTTTTTTAGCTTTTTTTTTTTTGCTTGTTTGTTTGTTTGTTTTGAAATTTATTTTATTTATTAAAAAACCCACTGAGAAATAAAAGGTAACTGAGATGGATGAAGTCACATTAAAATTCTTTTGCTTCAATGATGGTGAAGAGAATTTTATTGAAACTGATTTTTTTTGTTCGGTCATTTTGAACACTCTCTCATATAAGAATTTCTTCTAAACAACCTCAGTGAAATGAATTGAATGATTAATTAGCAAACTTTTTTTTTTTTTTGCTTAAGTGGGCAAAATAGAAGAAGAGTAAGCTTCATATAAGTTCTCTTGTGCAGGAAGATGTCTTCATTTATTTTTTTAAATGTTTTTTCCAACATATTTCCATTTCTTTTTTTGTTGTGGAATCAAGAACTAACTCATACGAAGTTCATGTTGGTGATGTAGAAGATAATGTATAAATAAGTAAAGTCAGATAAAGACAATGAAGAAGTCAGATTCAGTATGAAACTAAAATTTTATTAACATTTTCAGAAGCTTTTATCAGAAAGAAAGAGTCAGTAAGAATAAAAATGTTAGCGCATGTTGGTTCATTTTAAAGCTGTCTCTGTGTAGAATGAAACTTTATGAATGAAACAGTAGGTGTTTAGGAGTAAACCTGAAGAGCCAAAAGTCAATGGCAATTTAAAATGAAATTTTATCAGAAACACTTAACTCACTTGTCATTCTCAAGTGTTCTGCAGTTTCTATTTTATTACTCTTTATAATACACAACTGTGATGCTAGAAAATTCTCTTAGCTGTGCTCTACAAATAAGTAGTTGAAAACAAGCATTTGGAAGGTCTTGGTTTCATCAACTGGAGAAAAGCAATTAAAACTCAAGAATGGTCTTGAAGACGAAGAAAACTTATATTTCTCAAATAATATTTTTAGTAAACTGAAAAAGATCTTGGAGTAAATAACTAATAGATAACTATAAGCTGAAAAATTGAAATTGACTGGGACTGTTCAAGGTTGGATGTATCAAACACAATCTGCATCATTCTTTTTTGAGATGCACAGACATCATAATTGTCAGTCAAAATCAGTCTGCTTGAAGCAAAAGTATATGCATGGCCTGTGTACACATGGAATTGTTACTGGTAGTTTTGGGAAGTCTTGTACATGAAGAGAGAGCTAACAGAATGATGATGGAAACCAGTAATGGAGTCGGAGAGCAGAGAGTTGGTACACGAGCATCCCCTTCACAGATATTGACATTCAAATTCAACTGAATGTCATTTCCATTGATGGTTTCATGTTTTTTCAAATCTACCAAGTAACTATGGGCAAGAATTCTTGAGGTGTTCAATTTTAGAAGGGTTCAGGGCTAAGCTGGTTATAAATATGTTGTATATGGTTAAGAGTCCCATGGTAGCACTGTCCAACCCTAACCTCATCTCTGGTAGCCAATGAGAACAGCTACTGGCATTCCAAGTGTGCCCTAATCAATCAACACAGACTAGTGTTGTTCCTTTGGTAGTAGAGAGCTGTATGTTTTTCACTGAGAACTTCAGATCAACATTTATTATTTCCTTCTTCTGTGTTACAGAAAACAATCCCCTCCCCTCCTTGTTGTTGTTTTCTTTTTTTTTTTTTTTAATGTCAAAAATATATTGTAGTAAATTACCTCAGAACTGTCCAAAATTAAGTATATGATAGAAAATAAGCTTTCCTGAAAAGTCAGGAGAACACTGCACAAAGAAAGAAAAGACAATGTAACTCTTGTAGGTGCTTATGTATTAATTAGAAATTAACTATCTGAGCTACTGACCATGACAAGCTAACATTTAGATTATGGTCAGCTGTGTTGTCTTAGGTCTATATTGTGTCCCTCACTTAGACATTATTTATGATGAATTCAGTTCAGTTCCAAAGTCAAAATGAATTGAGCAGGGTTAAACAGCTACCTCTTGAAAAACTTGCTTATTTGAAATAAAGTACTTTGTGGAGAGATAAAATGCCACCTGGAGATTGCAGACAAGGGAATCTTGGATAGACCATAATTTCACCTCTGCTGCAGCTTCCCTGCATCATGATGTCTCCAAGAATTCCAAGTTTCTGGTACAAATAATGGGTTATTGTGATATGCCTGTTCCTTGCTGCCATTTATATATCCATGCTGTCAAGCATGAAGGCAGCAATTATCTTTGTCAGAGGATAAGCAGTATGCATCTGCGCTGTGGTGGAGGACATAGTTCCTTCAGCCAGCACCACTCACTATTTCTATACCCTTACAGATCTGTCCCTTCCTGAAGCAAATTTAGTTTAGTTTGTATACAGTTTTTCCAGAAACATCATGTCTGCTTTCCTGGGCAAACAGATTTTGTTTTCAGTTCTGTCTCTTGGCCAATCTTATTTCAAGTGGTTTGGGGTTGGGGTTTTTTGGGGTTTTTGATTGTTTGTTTGTTGGGGTTTTTAAATTTTTATTTTGTTTTATTTTGTTTTGTGTGTGTGTGTGTTTGTTTATTTTGTTTTTGTTTTGTTTTGTGGTTTTGTTTTTGGTTTTGTTTTTTTGGTTTTCCCCCCCGCCAAACCTGACATATGCAGTTATTTAACTTCCCCACATAACATGATTTCCTTTCATACTGAAGCAAGAATAAAAATGACTACGTAGATAGTCTCTTCTGTCCCATGTCTGTGCATGAATATTCAAAACAGATTAACAATCTCTTCTTACACCCACCTCACACAGTGTTTTCCTTGTCTGAACTTTTGGTGTCATCAAAATATGCTGTACCTCTTTCTTCTCATTATTTATTGATATCTGCGGTGGTTTGACCTTGGCTGGATGACCACCAAGTCACTCTATCACTCCCTCCCACCTCCTTGCACCTGGACGAGGAGGAAGGAAATAAGATGAAACTTGTAGATTAAAACAAAGACAGTTTAATAGAAAGCAAAGCAAGGCTGAGTGCACAGAAGCAAAAGAAAACAAAGATTAATTCTCTACTTCCCATCAGCAGGCAATGTCTGGTCCTTTTCTGGGAAGCAGGGCTCCAAACATGTATCAGTTTCTCCGGAGGATAAGCAGATGCTCTCCCCTCCTCCTTTTCCTAGTTTTTATACTCCAGCTGACATCCTATGGCATGGAATATCCCTTTGGTCAATTTGGCTCAGCTGTCCCAGTTGTGTCCCCTCCCAAAATCTTGCCCACCCCATCCCACTGCAGCAGGAATGTTGGAAAACCATTAGTTTTGTGAGAGCCCTGCCCAGCAGTGGCCACAACCTGGGTGTGTGATCAGCACCTTTCCAGGTCTCAGTGCAAAGCACAGCACTTTGGGGAAAGCACTACTATGGGGAAAATTAACTCCAGCTCATTCAGATCCAATACAATATCACATCTGACTTCTTGACTAAGAGTTTCTAAATTGTCACAGAATAATAAAAGGACTTAACTATATGTTGTACAAGAAGTCACACAGTTTAAACATTCAGTCATTGTTGAAGTATGTGTAGTTGACTAGATCCTCTGACTTCTGTCTGGTTTTAGCTAAGGAATAAAATAATGCCTCTTAAACTTTCCTGCCTTTCATTTATCTCTCCTAAGTCAACAGACTTTGTGGTGTTGTATGTCCTCACAATTCACTGCACTGTATTGTTGAAAATTAAGATGACTAGAGTGAATGTAATTGGTGTTCTTGTGAGTGCTCATTGCTATACTGTCAGACAAGGGTCAGAAGAGGCTATGGCTCTGCATGTCTACACCCTAGCTGAGCTGGTACTGATATTTGTGGGAGACATAATTTCAAATGTACTTTGAGAGCTCTTAGTGAGACAAGCTGCAGTATCCTGGGTCCTGAAAACTTTTGTGGCACCCGGAGCACATTAGCAAGACCAAGATATGACCTGCTTTCTCTGCCAGGTACAGAATGTCCTGTTGGGTTCTATAACCCAGATCATTCTCTGAATGTGAACCTTATGCTTGAGTGAGTGTAGAGAATTGGAGCTGTCACATAACTCTGCTTTTTCAGTTACCACACTACAACAGTTTGATCTGTTACTGAAAACTAATGGACAATCTCCTCCTCTGGTCTTTTACTCCATGGAGAACAGCTTCTTGTGTTGGTCTTTACTGTTAGCACTGATCTCCTCCTAACTGCTCCCATCAAAGTTGTCCAAAGCCTGACATTTATGTATGTCATAAAGCTATTTGTATCCATTTCCCAAGTCTTGCATAAGAAAGCTTTAACTTCTTTTCTTTCTTTAATCTTTAATTCAAATATTTATAAGAAATCTGATTTTTCATCCTGACTTCTCTTTGAACAGCTGACTGCTGGTTATAGCATTTCTTTCCTCTCCTTCCTCTGACATCCTAGTCCTTGTAACTCTACTTCTAGCTACACACTGTGTACCCTTCTCTAACAAACTGTAGTTTCTTCTCATATAAATCGCTCCCAGTAACTCACTTTCCAGGAGGCATGTGTTATTTTAAGAACTGTGCAGTGTCACCTTATGGATTCTTCTCATGCTTGTGCATAGCTTTACAGTTTTAACTTTCACTGGGAAAACACAATGTCTGCTTTGCAGATGGAGTGGCGACAGGTTGTTAAGAATGGGGCTGCTACTGACCCTGGATTTTTTACCATGTGTGCAATAGAAGTCCCTGAGTGAGTCACCCCATGGTCACTTTGTAGACAATAGAGAAAACACATTTAGAGGGAACAATCTACCTAGCCTATTTTTGAATTTTATATTTAGGATAAGGAAAACAATACTTTCTGTGTTACTCCTATCCACTCATAGGGGCTGTAAGCTCAGGTGACTAACCCACGTGTAGGTATTGGAGGCTGTTTTCAAATATAATGCACTTTCACAGCAAGGCAGTCAGACCAGCTGCCAGGAGTAACACCTGCAGAAGCAGGTACACTAGGCAATTTCCACTGAGATGTTGATACAAACATAAGGACCCTTCAGAGAGGTGAAAACTCTCAGGAGTATTGTCAGAAATTTATTATTTTGTAGGTCTGTAGTATTTTTTGAGTAGACTCAGCATAAAAAACTATCTTTAAGAATTGTCTATGAATATTTGTTCTACCTGTTACATGATTTCCAAGCGGTTAAAGTTGGAAACAAGACAGAGATGGTGGGAACCTGAACAATTTGGAAAATGCTGGAAAGTCTTTATTAGAGATTGTTTTTGAAGAACAAAACAGTTCATTGTGGAGTCCTTAAGCCCTCAGAAGAGAGATCTGATCCTCAGTGAGTGGGTATGTACACCAAAACTGAGAACTATAAATATACTTTGTTCACAGCTAATCATTTCAGAGAGATGTGTGTGTGGTACAAAGGTTTGGTTCAATTAACACAGTCTGTTGACTTTATATAGAGAGGTTTTAGCAAGGACTGTGATTAAGCTTACAAGTACATACCACTCCAATGCTTTCTTTGCCTCAGAAGAAAAAAGGCATGGGTGAACTTTATTAATGGAAGCAGACAAATATTTCAAAACAAGGTTTACCATGCCTGTTGAGATGTGTACATGAGAAAGAGAAGCTTTAGAGTTAGTTGCTGTCATATCCAAATTACAATTTAAATTACTGTGAGTACAGATGCATTCTTTGTTTTGCAACATATTTTATATACTGCTGTATAGAAATACATTAAAAATTCATGTGTTTTCTGATAAGGGACATATGATGTATATGCCAGGAAGACGGTGAAGATGCATACCCATCACTTTGATTTAGAATAGTAGTAAATAATCATGTTATTATTTATGGAGTAATTTTAAATCTAAGAGTTCTTCAGTTATAAATGGAAGTCTAATATTATGTGGAACCTATATCATGTGAAACATTTTTCTGAAAATCTGTTTCACAAGATGCAGAGAAGCACTTGGACTTTAAAACTATGGCATGAAGGATGTTACAGGTCTGTTGAGGGATAGAATGTCATAGGACTTTCATAGTGAAGGCAGTATGTTTTCTCTCTTTCCAGAAATTTCTGAGCAAAATAGTGTTGAGATTGTGGGAGCAGTACTGGGTGAGAGGAGGCAAAGCTGTAAACCTGTAAAATGTGAAGAAGCTTGGTAGCCTTTATGAAGTGACTCTATGGAACCTCTCTTCTGGATAGAGACAAAATGCATAGTACAAATTTGTGAGCATATTTCCATGAGGTTAACAGTAATATCCTAATCTTTATTGAGGACTCAGAACTAAAGGGGGATTTGCCCTGGGGCTTCTGAAAAATAACTAAAGGATATTAGCTTTTGGGAAAGTCAGAGTCTGATTGCTCCTGAAAGGTCAATATAGTGTTGTCTGACTTTATTGCATGTACAGATTCATCCTAAAATTCATTCTGTGTAATATTTTTATCAGATATCCTAATGATACAGCTAATGATGTAGTTCTACAGTAATCATGTGTGGGAGAACATAACGGACAGTCACACACAGACCAATGTGATCAAGTGAATGCCGTTTATTATGGGTTACATAGTTGTTATATGTCTCACTGTTCCTAACATGCACTACTAACCTATACATGATTGGTCACTACATAAAAGCCACACACCCTTAATTATACATGATTGGTGATTTTTGACTGTCCACGCAGCAGGCACACAGCAGTCTTTTCCCTTATCTTCCTTCTTGGCATCAGGGAGTTGTTTTTCTCTTAACTATCTTCCTCTCTCGCAGTCATGGCCGAGCTTGAGGCCTCATTCTTGCAACAAATTCTGTTCGCTTATGAAGGCTGGATTGCTCACATGTCCATTGGTAGACAAAAACTCCTCTACACTCATGCTCATCGTCAATTATGTCAGTGAAAGCAGAAGTTCTTGGATCTCCGTTTCTGTCTGCAAAATTATTTGGTCTTTTTTTTTCCCATTTTTTTAATAATTTGCTGGCAACAGGCTGGGGAGTAAATATCTAGATGATTTTTAGATATGCTTGAGAAATCTTTTCATTTTACATGTGAAAGGACTTAAGTACAGAGTCAAGAAGTTTTATTGATGAGCTAAGATGAAATTCGGTTTTAAGGACAAAGACTTGTCCTCAAAACTATTGGTTCCTCAGGCTTTATTACTGATCATACTCAAAGTGTACTTTGGTACCTAACAATATTCCTGATATTTCTTAAAGAAATCTATTTGCTAATGTAAATGTTCTCCATACTTAAGTTACCATACTTAATCTCAGGATGTCCATAGAGAGTCTTCAGCAAAGAAACAGTAAGTAACTCACAGAATTAACCTTCAAAACAGTTTTTAAAAATTTTATTATTGTTGGAAAGCCCATGTGCTAAAATGTCCTTTAAAAAAATCTTATGTCATTCCATAGTCATGGTGAGTTTGCTTAATATTCTGAAAGCAATTTTAAGGAGAAATTTTGCAGTGAACACTCCAAAACCACTCATAAATACAAGAGTAGCAGGAATAGTTTGACAGTTTCAGTTGCATGTGATGATATTCTAAGTGTCAAGTCGTTGTTTTTGAGGAAGAAGGAAGTGTAGATGTGCTATATTGGGAATTTTTTTTTTTTTTTAGTATAAGGGATCCAGAATGTTATATGTTAAAATAAAATATGAAAATCCTCATGGATTTGTCAGTCCACTTTATGTGCATTTTCAATGTTTAGGAATTAGAACATGAAGTGTACAGTTATCTTTTTAAAATAAATAAATAAAATTAATTTGTGGTTCTAGTCTTGGTATCAAATCTCAAGACATTCATCCTTGTTTTCCTCCATCAAACTGTGGCTATAAATAATTCAGCCTTTTTCCATCATATGCTATGTCAGAATATATTTTGCCTTGTATGAGAATACTATGTATTATTTATTGTACACCTTAAAAATGTTGTCAGTGCAATGATAACAAAAAATAGAAGATATATGAGTAATTTAGGTTGAGAGGGAAGCCTAGTCCAACTCTCTACACAAAACAGGGCCTGACTTTTGAGTATGTCCAAGGGTGTAGTTTACATTAACTTTCTCTGTACCTGTTCCAGTGTTTTCCTGCCCTTACTATGAAGAACTTTTCGGTTTTGCTATCATTCTTTCTAAGAAAAGATCTAATGACCTTGAAACACTGAAATCTCTGGCCTTGAAGATATTAAGGTACCTACATTGATATAAATGAAAGTTAAAACATTCCTGGACAGATAGCTGGATATAGTCCTAAAATACTTTTCATTTAGACAGCATATTTTGCTAATGTATACTTGACTCAAGGCTGAATGACAGAAAAACTGCACATTCATGGAAATGAACCAAATTCACAAATATAAGAGTGAGCACACACTATCATGATGCATGGGGTAGGAAGAAATGAACCAATACAGAAGAAGCCTGAAGAAGTGAAAACAGGAAATACTGTCAGAATCTGTCTCCACTAACAGCTGGCAAGTGGTATCTACAAGATGTGTGATAGGAACATCTCAAACTGCCTGTCAGTTTCTTTTGACTATACAAATTAATTCCTGGTAGCTATTAATGGAAAACTAAACAGATTAGATCATTGATACATCTGGATGACTGCACAGATTTAAAGACCTTAGGTGGAAAAGGCTAACATGTGTTTTATTCCTCTTCCCAAATTCAACTTCCCTAGGACAGAAAGAAAAGCAGACTTATAAATACTTTTTGTATTCTTAGTCCAAAACCACTGAGTTCTTCCAGACAAGATTCAAGAAACCGTTGTGCCTTTGTCCACTGGAAAGGCAGGTGACTGCTTTATTTGTGTTGTGTTAATGAAGTGCATTGGTCTGTAAAGCCACACAAAAGATTAAACTAGACGATCAAGAAAGTAGTAAAGAGCTACTTGGCTATCTGAAGGGTCTCCAGCGTTGCCACTTTGGAAGCCAAGAGAGATCTGTGAAGATAGTAAGAAGAGGTGGAGTTCAAGTGTATGTTTACTGTGTGAACAGTCTGAGATTTATGATGTCCTTACTATTATTTATAGCTTAATTTGCATGGGTTGTGAGGAAAAAAGCGTGTTAGGTAAATGAACTGTGCTCAGTGAACAATCTTATCACATGGAGTTCTGATGCACGTATAACTCAGCACTGACCCATACTTCAGCTCAGATCTCTTATTCCCTTTTCCTTGATCTTTTGTAATCTTTCTGGTAGGCTAAGAAACATTTTAATTTGTAAGTAATAGTTTTCATTATTTCTCTTCTCAGGGGCTTTGAACTATCACTAGGGAAATATGTTTACCTTTTGTTATCTTAGTCACACTAACTTTACAGTTCCTCTAGACCTTTATTCTGTACACATTTATGAATTCTTAATTGAGTCGTAAAATAAATTATTTGCTCCAAATGAGAGTATAAAGTTCTAGACATCCAAATTTCTGCTGAGTCCTTATTATGCATGACCTTTTTTGGTCAGCTTTCAACATCTACTGAGAAGGCAGCAAAGATGCTAAATCTTTCATTATCTAATTTTATTATGTGTTGTTAATCTACCTTTCTTTCTCAACTGATGGCTTCATATGTACCCTTCTGATCTACACTACTGAAAAAGGCAGTTATGATATACATGATATCTCATTTTAATTGTATATCTAATATATGTTATATGCATTTAGACTGATCTTTTTCTCCAATAAACAAGCTACTTTAGGACTATTAGATATAATATTTTAATTTATTAATTCAAAATAAGTCTGGTAGATTACATTGAATGACATAAACTAACATATAAGGTAATCTGAAGTACTTATATAGAAGAATCTTCTTTATTAATAGGTGTCTTTAAAATCTAAGAGTTTGAAAAACAAGTAAGTCAGAATGGGCTCAGAAGACTATTTACTTTTTCTAGGCAATTTTCAGGTCTTCTTTGGAACTATTCAAAATAATTTCTGTGCCTAGAAGATAAGCAAGATGTAAGTCAAACTAGTGGAGGAATGTATTGTTCTAACACATACTAATAGTTTAGTATTGGTTAATTTCTAAACCATCAAATTATAATCACAGCAAGCACAACACAGCATTAAAAGGAGAGCTGTTAGCAATATAGGTGTGATTTTGTGCCTAATTTAATTTGTTTATATATTTTGCTAATGAATTGTATTAAATTTCGGCACATGGGTAAATATATTGTTAAATTCCACCATGAATTTTATAGAAAGCACAGTAATGGATAAAGAAATTACACCATGTCATTATGTTAACTTTAAAGAGTGAAAATAATTACCTCCACTGACATTATAGTATATTATACAAACGGGTGTGTAGAAAATGCATTTTTAAATGGCATGAAAGCTCTGGTCATTAGTTTGTAAAGAATGCCATAAAACCTCCCCTCTCCAACAGTAAAGCCCACTGAAGGCTCCCAAAAGTTGAATACCCAAAGGCCCACGTTTACAGAGTAAATAAATAAAACATTTACTCTCTATTTCACCTCCATTATCAAATGTCTAATGCTTTGTGACGGTAGCGGGTTTCTCTCACAGCCAGCAGAGGAACTTCAGTCTCTGCAGCATGCCAAGGTCGCCCGGCCTCAGCAGCGTGACGCAGCCTCTGTGACTGAAATGCTGTTAATAGCTGAGTGAGGCAGTTTTGTGCTAGTTCAGATGCGTCTTCACTGTCATGCTGTGACCTCTGTGTCTGTAGTGTGAAGCTGAATACTCTGAAAGGATGCACATTTTTGACAGAGGAGGGAGTGCATAAAAGCATTGCAAGGTGTACAAAAAATGACTGTCTCTTTGTCGCTTTTATTCAATCTTATTTTAAATGTGAGAAACCACACAGCTGCTTTTCCTTTTCATTTTTCTGTTGCCATTCAGATTTTGTGCATTCCTTTCTCAAGCTCCTCAAGATTAATTCCCCAGTTATAAATGGGAACTGAAGAGACAAACGTAGAATGAACATCTCACAGATACTGTTCCCATCCCTGATCATTCTCTCTGTATACTGAAATTCCTCACCTCTGTTCCCTGAGATCTCTTTTCTTAGAGTTGTAAACACTGGGCAGGGAAGGGAAATATTATTCTACCTATACAATGACAATGGGGGGATAAGAATGAGGGATTGCCCCCACTAATAAGACAGAAAACCTGGACTTTTAAAAATGTTGTCAGCCCACAGATGGAACAAATATGCTGCAGTTGCTGCTGATGTGGAGTGTATAATGGACTGGAAAGGACTCTCACAGGTATGTTAGAGGGCAGGCACCCATGGTTTGAGAAGATATTTTGAAGCCTAAATGCCACCCAGATTTTCCTTTAACATAAACATATCTGACATATAAGATATACCTGATATACCATATCTGATAATGCTTTCATGAACGTAAGACTCATTTCCATTGAGAAACCCAGCACACTGATAATTAACAGAATGATGCATTTTATTGTTTTTTTTTTTTTTTTTTTTTTTTTACTGCCACAGATAACTTCAGTTTTCCATAGGAATAGTTTTGGTATGGTGGAAGTTGAACACTTTTGACCCACAGGAGGTCTTCAAACAAATGAGGAGCTCTATGTCATTGCATGAATGTCTAAATTTAGTAGTCTGATGACCTGTAAATGACTGTGTGAACCATATATATATAATTCTGACATTTATATTAGTCCAGTTTTGGAAAGTGCATTAAATTTCTACTCCCTAATATAATATGTTTTCTTATAAGGTTGTTATTTTCCCTAAGGCTGATAGCTTGGTTTGTTTCCTTTACAAGCAGATATGGTGAAAAAACAATACTGCTAAAAAAAAGCACTTTGTTTTACTGTTTTTAACATTTCCTTCTTCAGTGAAAAAATTAGACTGTAGCTATCTACAGAGACCACTGTGAGGACAAACCTCTCATTTACAGGTCTTGAGGAAAATTTGATGGAGTACTTGTGGGACAAAACAATGCATTAAAGTTCTAAAACTTGCTTTTTCTGCAATTGAAGTTTCTGTCCGTTGAGTTTATATGTGTCTTGTGTGTTCCTCATTAGAAGCAGAAAAAAGGTTTGCAGCGAAGAAAAAAAACCTGCCACATTTCAGAGGTATGTTTAAAAAATGTTATTTTTTTTAGTTTCCCTGAACAGCCCTAGGATGCACTGAAGCAGGCAGAAAAGCAGTGATTCTTATCAGATCTGATCTCCTTCTGCCTCTTTGTGCCCTGTGCACACTTCCTACAGCTCTGTTTTAATAAGATTCTGTTGAGAATTTGAGAGAGCCGGCCTAGTTACTCTTGTGCATTACAATCAAGGGTAATAAATGTGGGAAAACAGTATCTAAGTAAAAGACGTGTTTTTTTTCTTTTTGTTTTTTATTTCATGCAATTGTACTTCTTTCCCCTTTGAATTATCAATTTCCCAGTCTCAGATTCTATGTGTTGGGAAATGACTGCAAATTCATGATATTCAGAGAGGCAATACTGAAACCCTTTATAACCCGTGTGACTCTCCCGAAATTATTACTCATCAATATGAATTAGTCATCAGACACGGCAGAATGTTCTTCCAGGAAGATCTGAAAAAAGAGTAAGGCATTGTTTAAAGATGAAAACTAAGAACATCTGGCTCACATGAAAGGTATCAACTTGTAAAATACTCTTACAAGCTGCATAGAGGTGAACAGTTAGTGTCTCTCAGCCGTCTTTCTTATCCTGACTTCTCTCCAGCGAGTTTTCCCTGGCTGCTCAGGTTGCTGATAAGTCAACCCATAGTGGACAAATTCCATGAAGCCCAGGAAATTGGATTTATCCTGTTCCTGGTTCACAGTGTCTCAGTGACACAGTCTTCAGTTCACAATAAACAATCTGCCTAAATCTTTAGGATGCCCAGTTTTGGGTTTTATACACTGTGCAACTCTACTGGTCTGCATTAGTGAGGCTGATGCCGGTATTGGGAAGTTGTCCACATCACACATCATAGACTCCTTCACCTTTTCATTTGCTGTTTCCTTCTGTACAGCCTCAACTCAGAAGCTCTATGACACTACTAGATGTCTTGGCTACCAACATAAGAAAAAACAGATTATTTTCCCTTTTTTTTTTTTTTTTAGGTACAGCTGAATGGTTAGTTTTCAAAGGCAAACTCAATATGTATGCCATAGGTTGCATATCTTAATGGGAATCTTGTAGATGCCAGAAGATTTTTGTGTCTATAGGTAACTTCCTTTTGTAAGTTCTCCAGAGGGACCATACAGATTTGATCTTTTCCCTCAAAATTTCTTTCTTCCCCTTCCTTCCTTCCTTCCTTCCTTCCTTCCTTCCTTCCTTCCTTCCTTCTCTCTTCCCTCTCTTCCTCCCTTCTTTTTTTTTTCTCTTTTTGCCTACCTTGTCTTACAAACCACATTTGTAATTTACTGAAAACATAGTCTTGTAGGGCTTTTCAGACTGAAATACCCTGTCACTTCCTTTGACAGCTTGGGTAATGTTTCCTGTGCTTAATTTACTAAAAAGATCTCGTTCATTTAACGAGGGGTAAGACTGTCTCCCCAATCCCCAGCTTCCTCAACCCATTTTGGAGGCTCAATATGCACCTTTCAGCATGAGAGTCTTCATCCACTGAGCTATGCATTCTTTGTCATTTTGCAGATTGCCTGAATAATTGATGCAAACTCTTAAAAAGACTGAAATCCTGACAGCTGCTTGATGCTGAACATGAGGTTATCAAATGTTTTCAGGTAAATGTAAGTTTGGGATGACTGACAGGGGTCATGTTTTCTTCCAGGAATACCAGAAAATAAACAGCAGAGAGATCTCTATAACTGAGAAAAAAATCCCAACCCTTTGAATGTATTTAAATTTTTCAGAGTTTATTTGTAGTTCAACTGGATTTGCTGAAGTTTCATCATCCTAAACTCACTCTAATAAGATGCATAATCAGACCAAACAATTCTTCTTAATATAGGCACACATTATTCTTAAACAGACACTTAGCTAAATTTTACTTCTAAGTGAGCCAGCATTTACACTACAGCACAAAAGGAATGTAATATTTTTTTTTAAATAATATTTGCACATCTACTAATCTTATAACTGTCTAGAGAATGGAGTAGAGATTACTACTTATTTGAAGTTGAAGCAGTTGAAAAACATCTAAATAACTGTGGATAAATACTCTAAAAGTAGCATTAACTCTGAGCATCACCTCTTCCCAATGGTGGAGAGAATGAGATCCTAGCTGATGAAAGGGGGAATTCAGTGCAGGTGGATTTTCAGGAAGTTTTTGTAAACTGAAAATGAAGAACTAATTCTAAGATATAGAAAATGATGAATTTTATATATATATAAAATAATTTTTTTTTTGGAAGTGTTAAATGAAAAGCCATTCTTCTAATTTGATTTATATGAACCTACCCAGATGCGTTCCTGTGTGACCTAATCTAGGTGATCCTGCTCTGGCAGAGGGGGTTGGACTAGATGATCTTTCGAGGTCCCTTCCAACCCCTAACATTCTGTGATTCTCTGATACTGTGATTCTCTGATACTGTGATTCTGTGATCTTGCAGACATCTTTGTAGAAACTTTACTCTCTTAAGCACAAATTTAAATTAATATTCTAGCCATCAAGAGCAAACATGCTGTGGACAAAAAAAACTAGCAAAGCATGCACAAAACCTTTCAAACTACCTGCTCAGTAGATAATGGGTTGAGTAATTCTACCTGTAATGTTTTTGAGAATATCACCTCAGCTTAATACAAGCCAGGTCTTACATAAGAATGTATTTAATCATTTAGACTTCTTAAAACATAATTTCTTCAAGATGAATCTATGAGGAAAGCAGTGCAGACATAGGTATTTTTGCTTTATTTGCTGATGAAAGAGTTTTGGATAAAAGAACTGTCTTATACATATGTAGCTACTAAGGGTGCATACTATGGTTGTATGCAAAACATTCATTTTGGAGATATTGTAATCACATACGGGTGAAAAAAAAAAAGGCTGTTTTTACACAAACACATTTACAAGTCCTAAGATTGGATCATAGTAGTAAGATGCAGAGTTTCACTCAGTTATCATGTGTGTGATTGCAGAATTTTTGCGTCACATTTTGTTATGGTTTTCACACTGTATTGAAGTAAGAACAAGGTTGCTTTGTTCTTGTAATGAAGAACTGATGTACTTTTTAAGCCTGCTCTGTGTTATAGTCACATATATTGAAATAATTAAACTGTAACCTTTTATAATCAAGAACAATGCCTAAGCATGGGATCTAAACTGCTTGCAGGAGTTAAAAATCAATTAATTTCTTAGTAGTTGCACTATACTGTGTAACCTAGTCAACAGAAAATAAAATAAACCACCAAACTGATCTTTGTGAAATAAACCCAACCTGAACTATTAATTTTACTCCTTTCTGTCTCAGCTTTAATTGTATTTGATCCTATAATCCACTCTGTAAATTGGAAAAGGAGAGTTTTATTTAATCTTAAGTGATAGTGCAATCACAATAACGAAATATCTGCAGTAGTATAAAACTGTCTAACAACATAAACAACACCTAAGTGTATTGTACCTTATTTATTTATTTCAGTGTATATATGTGTATATATATGTGAAGTACATCACAAGAATGCTAAATTTGTGATCTGAAAAATCATTAAAGTTGTTATAGAAGTATAACTAAAAAATGCAATGCTGGCTTTGATCTTATGAGTTATAAAACCTAACCATATTAATTAAGAGATACCTTGCCACACAGTAACTTCCAGGAACTTGCCAGACTTGAACTTAAAACTGTTTAGATTTACTGTTTGCTCAGTTTTTGCTCAAATGAATTTATCACGAGCGGAAAGAGAGATTCCTATGTGATCATGTGTGCTACAATAAGAAGTTCTCAAACAAAGGTGCACAATTCCACTACAGTTAGCAGCTCTGTGAAGTATAACCTTACTGCTCCAGAGGTAGACAAACTTCTAATTTCCAGGCTAAGTGTATTTCTTGTCTTTATACACTCATTTCTTTGTAAGCAAAAATAAGATTTTTTTTTGTTTGTTTAAATGTTTTCCTGGATTTAACTTTCCCTTCTTAATATACTTATGCAAAATTCATATCTCCTTGAAACAACTAAACTGAACTGAAAAAGATGAGTTTTCCTACTTAGGGTCTGCCATTCACTTAAGCATCCTAAGAAATATTTTATCTTTATCTATTAGTTTCAGTATATTTTTCATGAGCATTGGTGGACAGAATTGTATACTGAATTTTAGCTATTATTCCATAGTTACCTTGTTCAATACCTCCATTAGTTACCTATTTTCATTATTTCTTCCTTCATTTCCATGTTTGCAAATAGAAAAACCTTTCTGCTTATGACCTAGGTTCAGAGTTGTCATTTACTAGTTTGCTTTCTCACGGAAGCTCAATGATCCACTGAGCTCTATAAGCTTCTGGCCTCCACAGATTATTGTAAAAGTTTTGAAATGTTTAAAGGCACAATCTTGCACATTCCCATTGAGTTGCATCCTTTTTCATCTTGTGTAAGTTCTAAAATCAACAGTCTGTCAGTATGGTATCCTGATCTTTCCTTGTATAGTCTTTGACATTCAGTTTCGTGTCACCAGGAAATGTCCTAGAGATTCACCTATGTTTTACTTTAAGCCTCCCAACATGTCAGAAAACACTGCATGAACAATTTCAACATTGGGATTTCATACGTACTGGGTGTTTTGTTTTATATTAAAGCTTGTTTTGTTGGTGGCTGAGTTTGAAACTTCCTATGGTTATTTTGAAAAGAGTAACAAAACATAACCAAGAAAGGTATCTAAGAATTATTTTATGGAGTTACTTAGGATTTTCATCCTTATAGTTCGGCTTTCAGAATGGTGGAACAAAGTGTGATAGAATGGAAGGTGAGGGTACTTTCCTGTCCTGCTGGATAAATCATGTCTTGATATCCCTATATTGTTCCAGTAATATAGAAAGCACACATATGAATATGGAATGGAGGTGACAAAAGTTATCACTTTACCTCCCCTAAAGGCCAACTATCCAGAGTTTTGTATATTCAGATATCTTTCATACTGTATGACATTATTATGTTCTATGTATCTGCTCCTTCAATATATTACAGCCTTTATTTATATATACACCTAAGTATGTATGCATAAAGACAAATAGATATTCATATACAGGGGATGATATTCTTACCTCTTTGAAATTGTTACTAATATGCTTTTACTTAAATGTGGTAATAGTCTCACATTTAGTTTATGTTGCAATTACATTGTGAAACCAGTCACTTCAATAAAGGATTGACATTTTCTGTTACTGCAAAATGACTTTTTCAGAGAGACACTTTGTGGAATTACTCAGATTTGTAGGTATTTAGTGAAATGAATAACAAGCATTTTTTACCTAGTTGGACTACTCCACACAGTCATTGCATAAAATGCCTGAATGTTTTGAGTATTTCATAAAACCACTCATATTAGGGAAATCTAGTATATTATAAAATGTAGCATGTAGAATGTTCTGCTGCAATTTTGATGGGGAAAGTAGTCTTCCATCAAAAAAGGTACTCTCAGAATCTTCTTACAATTGGGTTATTAGTTAACAAATAAAACTGTTGCACAAGAAATCCTTTATCATGTTGATTCTCAGTTCTTTTCAGCTCTATTGGAGTTAGGATGCTTCTTCTTCTAAGGAACTTTAATATTTTTTTCTTCCATGGTCATTTCTTTTAGTGTTTCTGTAAAAAAGTTAACTAAAATGTTCAGTCTTTCTGATGGAAATATCATCAGTTTGAAAGAACTGCAGGTCTCCCTGACACACAGAATCTAACCATGGTTATGTTACTCTGGACACCTCCAACAATATTTCAAGTTTAAAAACATGTTAACGTGAAAGTATGTGCACATATACCCATACAAGAGGCATGCAATATGTACTCTAACCATATTTTCTTAGGCTTTAGATGTCAATATGGATGCTTCATCAATAATGTTTTACAGTTCCAAGAAAGGTAAGATATAGTTTATACACTGAGCCATGTCTGGTTACAAAATTCATGTTATAGCCCTCTGGTGTCAGTACTTGGGGAGAATATGTCTTTTGTAAGCTGAATTTAAAATGGAAAATGAAATATTTAAACTATTTGACTTTATACCACTCCTGAATAATAAAGCAATTTCTATTATGCCAGGAGAATGATTATTATCATGTTATACCACTGATGTGATTTCTACATGCTACATAAAACACAAGAATAGAAAACATGGAAGTATGTCAAACTTCTCTGAGCAATATGTGAGTCTCCACTTATAACATACGTGTTCTACGCATCTTCCTTTATATTATCCATCTTGGGATAGAAGATGAATTATATACAGTGTCTCTGAAAAGGCTTCCTAAAAGTCATGCAACATTTTTCCATCCCTTTCAAAGTATTTGGCAACTTATTCCACAAATCTTTACATTTAAGATGGCAAGATTGTTTTGCAGCAATATTGGTTCTTAATAGCAAAGTAAAGTAGCACAAGTAGCTTTTCAACATCTTGCAAAGATCTTTTCTATATAAGAATTGTATGAATGCTCATTTTATGTAACTTGCTTTGCAAGTATCTTGATTTCATGGAATTTTCCTTCCATGATTTGGCTTACAATGAAAATTAGAACGATTCCAACTGCTTAATGATCCTCTTAACAAGAAAGTTTAAGGAATGGTGTCCTATGCAAGTTTTATCTTGATACTACCTTTCTCTTTTAGTTAATTTACAACCCATTTTAGATTAGATTTGGGCTTGCATCTCTAGCTGCATGCATTGCAGGGTAGAGGTCATTGACACCAGAAGATGGAAGTTGGGGTTTTGGCTTTCCAGAAGGGAAATGACATCCACTGTTACTTTTTGAAAACCAAGCATAAGTCTGTTAGGTCACTGATGGACATATTATTTTAGGAAAAGACAATGAACTATTCTTATCACAGTACCTTTCCTTCTAAAATGAATGCTCATTCACTGAACAGGCTTGTGTTCTCATAGGAACATAAAGTCCCCTTAACTGGACACACTATGCTGCATTTTTGGCATCTTGTTAATTTTATTTTTGTAAAATGTACATTTCTTTATAATATTCCATACCAGTATTTATATATACTCTATAGTTCTTTCACATTTCTGTTGCTTTGCAATCTACCCAATTGAATTGAATGAACTTATGTTGTAGGGAGTAATAGTGTAAAAGGTTGCTTATTATCATAGTTTGTAAACAAATAGAATGCTATTTTCTGTTAGGTTTATAACTGAATCTATCATATACTACTAGCAGCTACTCAGAATTCAGAACTATAATAGAAAGTGACCATAAAATTCCTCCCCAAACTCTATCTAATAAGTTAGTTTTCTTATTTCATTATACTTGCACCAATAACATCATAAAATTGCCATTAAAAACATGCTTTTGACCCTAGGAAGTATGCTTAGAGAAACTTCTTAAGACTGGAAGCAGGGATTTTGAATACCAAATCTTTTTGCAGGGTATATATTTGTTCATTTGTTTATTTTTTGCATACTTTAAGCGTAACATATACAGAGGAGGAAAATGAGGTCCCCTCACCTTGTGGAGACCTTGAGAAAGGGAAAAGGAAATAAATACATTTGACTTTTTAAAAAGTTTGTCTTTTGTACAGTTTCTCAATCTCTTTTCCTGTAAACAGAACAGCTTCAGTAGACATGTGTTTTTTGTTTTTTCAGATTTAAAAATTACTTTTAGAAATTAATTTTAAGAGTAAAATGTTTGTTTCCCATATCTACGAGGGAAGAAATCACAGATGATGTGCACACAACCCTATTTTACAGCAGCACTGTAACTTTTCTTATTTTAATTGAAATTCTTTAGGGTTTGATTCTAGTCCTGGAATGAATCCCAGTACTGAATACACGTCACTTTATTTTGAAGAGTAGGTATGTCTTGCAAGTCTTATTTCATTTAATTAAATGAGTAAGGAAAATCTTGACTCTTATTAATGCAATTGGATGAGTTGATCTCTGACATCCATCTTTGTCCTGGTTATTTTAGCTAGGCAATTTACTCTAAATTGGACAATTTTACAATAAAACAAATCACAACAACAACAAAAAAAATTAGACAAATGTTATGGATTTATATGGAAAAGTACTGTGAAGAGCAAAAGGTTAATGAGGATTTGGTTTGGTTTCAATTAATGTTGCAAAGCCTGAAAATGGGTCAGAACCTTGCTGAAAATGTACTCTGTCTTTTCTGGTGGGATTTATGTGAGCAAATAAAGACCTTTAGCAAAGATCCCACAAACTGATTTTAAAAAACATGCTTACTGCTCTCTTCAAAAATACAAAGATGACTATTGCTGATGTAGTCTTCCTCAAATTGCCTATCCCAAGCCAGATGAGATAAATCCCACACTTAGCATCTGCAGTGTAAATGAACAACACTCCATATTGAACATATGCCTAAAGTCTGAAAAAAACACAGGTCTTTAAAATGTGGTTTACCATATTTAAATAGGTGGTTTATGATGGTATCTCACATTTCACAAAAGCAAAGCTGTTTCACTGAACTGGTAACAGTCTGCTAAACTGTTCATAAAGTCACCAGGAAATAGATACTTTCTCTTAGAATAAGTCACTTGCAAGGGTTGTGTTTTAGAGGGGTAACAGGGATAAGCAGTACTTTATATAGTCTGGTGGGGTTTATAATATAAAGAGATGAAGCAAGAGATTTTTTCTAAAATACTTTTAGAGTCTACAGAAATTCCCTTGACATATATATTGATCTTATACACCCATGAATTTCTTGAGCTGCTTCTATCACAATGTTAGTTTATTGTTTTTGAGAACTGTTTGATGGCTCACCTAACATCAGACCTGCTGTCTCTTAAGAATATAAAAGAAGGTGATTATTAATTGCTTACAGCTGTGCCATCCTCTATTACTACACTGCGGAAATTGGTTCCCTGTTTTCATTTCTGTTTGAGTATAGATAGCTACTTATCAGAATATTTTCAAAAGTGTGCAATTAAAAAAGTCTGTAGACATAGAACAATTAATACATGTTATGATGTATATTGAACTATGAATTTTAGTGAATAAGAATATATTTTTGTCTATTCCCCAAAGTTGAAATTACATCCTAAGGTATGGTTCATAGCAGCAAATACATGTGTTTTCTGAAGGACTAGTAAAAAACCCCTACTTTTTTCATCTAGAGGATAGTTCCATAAAGGTCCAGTGACCACCAAAAGAGGGTATTTTCAGTCTGCTGATCTCCCTAAGTTTGAGCTCTCTCTGATTTTACTACTTAAAAGGTATAAGTATCCCATATAGAGTAAAGTTAATCTTGGTCTTTGGTGAAATTATTCTACTAAATAAATAGGTTATGGCATAAGGTACAAGTAGCATGTGACAGGTTGTATGCATCCCACTCTTCCCCTACCCCCTGAATAGAAGACTGTATACAGCTACCAGCAGAGAATGATCCTTGATATACACTAGCACTCCAACAGCACCTGGGTGTTGGTTTGGAAATCTATATGGATGACCACATGCCAATGTTTGGGTCTGTATGTGCTCTATCCTCATTTGGGTTGCTAGCACAGATGTAAGTAAAAATGTTCTGATCATTTTTCCTAGTTTGTATTGAGTGCTGTAGAAAAAAGATGAGACGGTGCCTTCAAGGGACACAAATTAGAGAGGCTATGTGCCGTGGAGCTGGTGTAGCTGCTTCAGCGCTGTGATCTCCATCAAGGATGGAATGTGCTGAGGCATGCTATGTCAAGGGTAGACATTGCTGATGTACCCTGGCTGGGATGGATGGACCAGCACAACGGCATGCGCAAGCCTGCCTGCATCCTGGTTTACATACCACTAGAAAAGTCATAGAAATACATTAAAATTTTCTCAATGTGTCTCTAGTCCTTGTGCTGCTCAGAAAAATAAACTGTGCTTATGGCTGGGTGTTTTCCCATTACCCGGCGTCACCATTACATGTTCATTTTGTACTGTGTTTAGTCTTCAGTGCGTGTAGGCATATACTACAATATCTATGATCTCTCTTGGTCAGATGACATTTCAATCATACTTCTTCAAAGCACAATTACATTTTTACTAATTAGTAATTCACACACAATATCAGTTTTAAATCCACAACTTCTATGAATATGCCTTCTAATAAACATGATCAGCAAATTATTAAAGGAAAATGAACAAAAACATGGTATCAATTTTATTGCATTAATGCACAATAATCCAACTACCAAAATAATTCTGTGTTTTGTATGTGTATTATGTATTCACATGCATTGCAGTCACAGACACAGAGAAAATTATACATACTGCATTTTTGCCAAATGCTCCTTTCCAATATGAAACATATTAGTATTTCTAGTACTCTCTTAACCCTGAGTATTTACTTTCTATTCTGAAGGAACAGATAACAAGCTTTTCAGTTACCTATTTTGTACAAATGTTCTCTTCTGTCTGATGATGAAGACAGAAAACATGACAATTCAAATTCTTGGGGGTTCCCACTAATGTTGCTTAAACCTGATTTTCCTGAAAGCAGAAGTAGCCCTAGTCCTAGTGTTTGTCTTATTTATATTTATTCTGAGCTACCACTATAGCTCTCAGTTAAGAGATTTTAAATTACTAGTTTAACCAGGTTATTCTGACTACACATTTTTGAGGGTTTAGCAGTGTGATGAAACTTGTAAATTTTATCTCAGTAGAACAAGAAGTACTAGCTTTTTTTCCTATATGCCTGTTGAATGGAGTTTAGTCCTCTTGTCATTGCATTTTAAACAATTTTATTTTGTCATCAGTTAAAACGTTCTTAATTTCATTCTATTTTAGCACCACATTCAAACTGTTAATATAAAGGAGTCACTCATGCTCTTTTTCTCTGTAGCAAGCTCTACTAGCTAAATTAACCTGTGACAAAACCCACTCTAATTTAAGATAATCAAACAATTAACAAATAAACAAAGTTACTCACACCCAGGTTCTTGAGAAAATATTTTGCAAATATTGATAGCATAGTTTCCCATTAGAGCTTGGAAATGCATTTCATGTATTGGGCTATTTATCCTGATTTTTGTCTTTAGCCTCATGTATTTTCTTGTCCAGATGATTAAGGGGGTAAGACCAAGAATCTCAAGTGAAAGTCAAGTTTTTCATTAGATATATTCTAGTCTCAATTTTTCTTGTATTTTGTCTGTCAAATTTCCATGAGTGACTGCAAATTTAATGAAGTGACATCATCTGAAGTTTTCTCTCACAATAGTTATTAATAACCATTACTCTAACTGCATGCCCAATAGATAAAAAATAAATAAAATTAATGTTGCATCCAGCCTATTCACAAACCACCAAGATTTTCACATAGAATCTGTGTCTTCATCATATGCATAATTTGCCTTATGCAACCAACCGAGACATGAAAAATTCAAGATCCTGACATCCCTGATCTGACTGTACCAAGGTTCCTCAGAGTAAAATATATCTTTCCCTTCAGATGGTCTGTCTAAAGGCTGTTAATTCAAATTCCACAGCTGACATAGTGTTCAGTGTAGAGAATGAAGTTCCATTGCTAACAATTTAAAAAGACAGCAAAGATATTGGAAAGTCACTATAATATTGATCCTATGAAAATTTCCACTAAAATTCACAGGTAACAGTTTTATGCCACATATGAAATTTCCTCCTAATGTGCTATCATAGTCCTGTGTATAGTGACGTGTCATAACTTAAAGAGGAAGGAACAATTAATGAATTACTGCAAAAAGGTTTTTAAGCAATAAGTAAAGTCATAGATGGGAGAAATAACTGCTACAGGCAACTAGCCAACTGTTGCACTGACAAAGAATACACCACTTCCCTCAAGCACAGAAACTGGTGAGAACTTTTCCTCTGATTACTTCTTTTACAGAGATTCCTTCCATTTGTAAGACAATTGAAGAAAACAAAGAAGTGGAGTTTTCTATCATCCATGTTTCCTCTAACCCTGTGCTACACCCGTGTAGCTCTGGGACTTGTGCTCAAATATAGATACCCCTACTGTCTGTGTATAGCCTACTGCTGTACTGAGTTCTCTGTTACGGATAATCTAAAAAGGGTTTGGCACACCTCTGACTGCTTTCTAGTCTTCATCCTTGTGCAAGTGGAATACCACAATTTTTCCCTCCTTATGTCTTGAATGATAATCTAGATACCCTCCCAGAAACTCAACACATATCTGCACATCAGTCCAGTAAGATTTTTAATTGGACAATGTTAAAAGCAGAGACCTGAAATCTTCTTCAGAACCCAGTGTTAGAAATGCAGTAAGACATTAGGTCCACCTCTCACTGCATCTATATATGTGCACAAGCAGACTTTGTCTTACTAAAGTCAAGTCTTACACAAGTAAGAAAGACATATGTAAGTCTTACACAAGTAAGACTTTGTCTTACTAAAGTATGCCACATCAGAAAGCTTGAGAAGGTCTTAAGGTTTTAGATGATTTCTAGGAGGCTATGTTTCAAGGCCTTTGACATGGTGCGCCACAACATCCTTCTCTCTAAAATGGAGACATATGGATTTGATGGGTGGACTATTTGATGGATAAAGAAAGGGATAAGGAAAGGGATAGATGTTTGCATTCAGAGAGTAGTGGTCAACAGTTCAATGTCCAGATGGTGATCAGTGATGAATTGTGCCCCTCAGGAGTCCATATTGGGACCAATACTGTTTAATATCTTTATCAGTGTCATAGACAGTGGAAGCGGGTGTACCCCTAGCAAACTTGCATATTACACCAATCTCAGTGTTGCGATTGACATTCCTGAGGAATGGGATGCCATTTAGACAGACCTGGACAAGCTTGAGAAGTGGGTCCATGTGAACCTCATCAAGTTCAACAAGGCCAAGTGTAAAATCCTGCATAGGGTTCAAGACAATCCCTGGTATCAATACAGGCTGGAGGATGAAGTGTTTGAGAACAGCCCTGGAAGAAGGACTTGAGGGTATTAGTGGATGAAAAACTGTATGAGCCAGAAATGTGTCCTTACAACCCAGAAAACCAACTGTATCCTGGGCTGCATTAAAAGAAGCATGGCCAGCATGATGAGGGAGGTTATTCTGACCCTCTACTCCACTCTGATAAGACCTCATTTGGAGACCTCCTTGCTCTGGAGTCCTCAGCACAAGAAAAAGACATGAACTTATTGGAGCATGTCCAGAGAAGGGCCACAAAGATGATCAGATGGCTAGAGCACCTCTCCTGTGATGACAGGCCAAGAAAGTTGGAGTTGTTCAGACTGGAGAAGGAAAGGCTGTGGGGACACATTACAGCCTTTCAATACTTGAAGGGGGCTTATAGGAAAGACAGGGGCAGACATTTTAATAGGGCCTGTTGCAATAGGAGAATGGGCAATGGTTTTAAGCTAAAAGAGGGTAGAATCAGACTAGATAAAAGGAATAAATTTTTTACAATGAGGGTGGTGAAACTCTGAAACAGGTTGCCCAGAGAGGTGGTAGATGCTGCATTCCTGGAAGTGTTCAGTCAGGTTGGATGGGACTCTGAGCAACCTGATCTAGTTGAAGATGTCTCTACTCACTGCAGAGGGGTTGGAACTAGATGTCGTTTAAAGGTCTCTTCCAACTCAATCTATTCTGTGATTCTATGATCTATGAAGTCACTTAAAAGTGAAGTTCTTTTCATATGTTCATTTTCAAAAGTGTGAAAAACAGACATGTGGCTTGGAAGTACCTAATTTGCAGATAAATAACAGCATTACTTTTGTCTCTGTTGTAAAGATATGTATCAAAAGCCATTAATATGCCTTTCTGTTATTTCCTGAAGTAGCTTTGCCATTGGAATCCATCAACATATACCTATAGCATGCATTTCAATAAGCCTGTCTTGCTATGCAGCAACAGTTTTAACAAGGAGAGCACAGGCAATACTCAAATTATTCCAATTATTTCAGGTCTGCATACCTGTGTTTTGTCTTATCCCTTCCCAACCACAGTGATGCTGAAAAATATAGGACTGGATAAAATGCTACTGGAAAAAATTCAATTTAATTAACAGTCTCTAACTATGAGATGAGACGAAGTACAACTCATATTTCAGATTCTGACTTAAATCTTTTTGTATCAGTGGCTATTAAATTATTTGGAGAAAACAACTCAAATGTTTTCTCATTTCTTTGGGTTTTAGCTCATAGTATATGCTATACTTATTTTTTACTCCAGATTGTAAAGCCATAGTGATGACTCTGGAAGATTTCTTCATCCTTGTCAGTACTATAAGGCAATTTCACACTTTCCTGACTCTGAAAGAGATGTAATACTTGGAGGTGTTAATTGACCAAATCATAAGTAAGGAGAGAAAAAAGATACCATGAAGTATAATTCTGTTCATGAGTTTGACTTAGAAATGTAGGAATGGTCATTATACAACAGATATTCAGAGAGAACAAAACTTAAGCTCTTTTCCATTTCAATAAACTACTTTAAATTCTCAAATTAACTGCTTAGATTAAGCAATAAATATACCACCATTCTGTTGAAGATTACACATTAACCAGGAAAGCTGATTGGGCCATTTGCAAATTAGGCCAATGGCAAATTGGACACTAACCTTAGTCTGAAGCTAAGCCTTTCTTCTCCCATCCAAATGCTTGGTTAAGGAAAGTCAGGCATGGCTGTGAATACTGAAATAGAAGGTTTTAAAAATTTTTTTTCGGTGTCAGGAAAGAGATACACTTAATTTGCCTGTAAAAATCCCAGTCCTCTTAACGGATTTGCCAGACATTGGCTTCCATCTTTGTTACTGATGCTGACAGAAGTTTAAGATGCCCAACCTTAGATAATATATGCTAGTTCACAGAAGCAAGACCTTTTAAAATTAAAATAAAATAAAATAAAATAAAAAAAAGATAAGAGAATTTACCATCTCAGATACAAAAGAAGCTGCAAAAATAAAAGGTCAAAATCTTATCTGTTGTCACCTGATGGTCAGGCCAGAATTATTCTTAACTCTACTTTCTGGGATTATTAGTCCAGATAATTCTTTGACTAACTTTTACATTTGTAAAACTCAGAAAGAGGCAGGTAAATCTGCCTATCCTGTTAGTAGAGACAAACTGTTAAAATTATTGATGGATTGGCTTCATTTCACAATAACAAATTGTTTTAATTGTTCAAGGGAATGGGTAAAAAATGTTTCTTAATCATGACTTACTTTCTTTCCAGGGTGCCAGAATATCCCCTTAAGAGACAGATGAAATGAATCCCTTCCAGTGAAGCGTGTGTGCATCTCAGAAGACAAGGGAATGGGGCATCAAAAGTGACACTTTGTTTAAATAAGCAGTTTGGGACTATTCTTGTTGAATATTATAGGTCTTTTTCTTGTCACTACTGTAAAATAGAAAAATGTTTATTTTTCATTCTGTTTAAAAGCAAACATAAATCATAATTCTTGTCCTTTACACAATAATCTTCACCTTTCTTGCTTGGTGAAGATAATAAAAGTGAAGACAACAACAGTGACGTTAATATCCTCTTAGCCAGAAAACTGGAAATTATTCTTCAGTTTACATGTAGCATCAGAACTTTAAGTGCATGAAGATGGGAAGTAAGAAGCAAACAGCCAAAATCCTGATTCTTCTCTTAATACATGTGTTTGCATACTTAAGTCTTCTGATTCTTGCTGAATTGTCAGGAACTATACATAGGTCAGCAAATACCTCAGCATGAGTGGTTTTGGTAACAACAATGCTACCAGAAAACAAGACCCTTTTATACTGTTTTATGGGTGATCCACAGTATGTTTCTTTTTACAAATATCTAAAACTACCTAAGCTTTGGATCAAAAAAAGAGAAAGTGGAACAATTAAAATCACAGAGCTAAACTTGGATAAAATTTGCTTTTTACCTTTAGCTCCTGAGCTGAATCACAGTGATTTTCATTCTTCCTTGCCCTCCCTCCCAAAAGTGTAAAATAATACTTCAAAACTTAAAAATGGGTGTCCCATAACTTTAAATGACACTTAATACAACCTCCTCTTGTCATAACAAACCAGGTTTATACTCCAGTGGGGGCTATGTAGTAATTTTGGACTAGAACAGTGGAATTAGGATGGATTGTTTTTAACTTTGGTTCCAACTCTTTGAGTTTCATTTTGACTCGCTTGATTAAATTGATGTAAAAATTAAAAGCAAAACTTGGCTGAAGCAACTGTGTTTAAGGGAAAACTAGCCAAGGAAGCTGATAAAACTCTTTTACAGGCCATGTTAAAGGCATAAAGGGCTCAAGTTTAGGCATATTCAGACACAACTTATGTTCATTTTAAGGAAAAAAGGTGGGAGATGAAGTCATGTATCATATATTAAGACTGACTTGGAAAGTTTCTAAAATTTTTGATTTAGTTGGAGGTAGGGGAGCAGTTATGTACCTCATCCTTTTCTTTCTGGGAAGTCCTACCCACAAAAATACATTTAATATAATAGGATCTTTGACACCTCGACACATCCAGTGGTAGTATGGGAGATGCACAAGGTGAAAGGGTGTAAAAAAACCCGAAGAATATATGTATGGAAAAGAAATAGAATTAGAGTAAACTGGGTAATGAACGAAGAAAAGGTAACACTGAGAGAGGAATATAAGCTTAGGCAGTATGAATTCTTTTATCTCCACTGTTTATATTGTGTGAAGCTCACTTCATACCTAAACATACTTAATTTGGGGCAGAAAAGTTCTAATTCAGAGTTTATGACAAAAATGATCATTTAAAGTGGTGAAGTAATGATTCTTCATCCGATCTCTTTTACATAGATGATTTACTTGTAAATCATCTATGGACCTGTAATTGTATTAACAACAAATGTATCTGATCTTTTTTTTCTATAATGTCAGTTTTGTCATTGTCATTCTGTTATGCCTTCCATTACATCATGGGCACACCTTTTAAAAAAAATTTCTTTAGAAAACCTAAAGTCTTTCAGAGGTGAATAGCCCTGTGTTTCCTTCCTGTAGAATCCTGGAATAATGTGTTTTTAAAATCAACTGTCTCTTTGCCCCCACTGTGGTAGAAACATTATAATAAATGCAATGAATGAGAAAATCAAAATAGTAGAAAAGAGTCAGAAGAAGAAAAGAAGGAAACGTGTTTGCTGGGTTCAAATCACTTAGCCAGTTCTGCCCTTCAGGGTTGGGTTAAGAAGTAAAATGCATCCATGTATTGCTAGTCACTTAAAACAGTCTATTTGAAGCTTAAATATAATCAGGCAAATAAAATTGTTTATGGTTAATTATTCTGTTTTTATTGGCTTCTCTGTCTGGAGATTAACAAGAGAAGCATTTTTGAGTTGGTTTAATATAATTACTTGCTGGAACAGAGTTTCAGGGTCTAAAGATTGGAAGGTTATCACAAGTAATTTTACTCTCATAATTAGTTTCGGGTTACTTTCTGTCTCTAATACAAAGAAATTTAAGTGATTTTGCTTCATATTCCAGATCAGCTTAATGTGAATTTGAGTAGCTTTTTTGAAAAGGATGGGTATCAGATTCGAGTGTACCTATGATCTTGCATACCTGTCAGTGCTTTTAACATCTCCTTAGTTTACAGTCTGTGTCTTCTATTACATCAACATTTCATCCCTACCTTCCAGGAAAGAGTAATATAGGGTTAAGTAATAATACACAAAATGATTTTTAAAATAGTAATTCATTGCATGAAAATTCAGCGTTGCATAGGTAGATTATGTATTAACAGTGCACCAGTGCATAATTCATAATTGTCTTTGACAGCCCAATGAAAACAAATATTTTAAACTGGCAGACAGGAACATGTCTGTGTTTCTGGATAAAACAAAACAACAATCAAAATAGACAACACATTTTAATCTTAGCATCCACTAGGTAAAATGGGTAAAATATTATTTTATTTTTACAGAATATTTTAAATCCTGAATTACTACCATCTGCTACCCAGTCTCTGAACACTTTTGGGGAAGCTATACAACTACCACCAGCTCTTAGATGTACTCTAAAGACAGTACACAACAACCAGACAAGTCTGACAGCTTATTGCATTTAGGTTTTGTAAATGTGTTCACAGCCTCACGTGCACCAGATTCAGAACTTCTATTTACTCTGGGGCAATTATTTCTGGTTGTAATGCCTAAAGCCCTAATAACATCATGACACCAAATGGAAGGAATAAAATAAAACTCTACAGTCAGGAAGGGTAGTGTGGATGAGTGTCAGAGTGAGGATGAGAAAAGAATAGATGGCATTTTCTAGAGCACCAGAACAGGACACAAAGGAAATAATTGCTCTTAGGGTTCCTTTAAGAGCAAAGGGCAGTGGAAATATAATTTGTAAATAGTAAATACAACACTCATATGATTGGAAAAATTGCAAATACATCATTATGAAAATTACTTTCTATTTATTCTAATAAAATTAAAAAAAACCCTACTCAGCTTGTGCTGTACAACCAGTAGAAAGGTATTAAGCATTCTATGCTATAATTCTAGTTGAGATGGAAACTCTACAACATCCCTGGGCAACCTGTTTCAGTGTTTGATCACCCTCACACTAAGAAAGTTCTTTGTTACCTTTATATGGAATTTCCTGTGTTTCAATCTGTGCCTTCAGCCTCTTGTCCTATCACTGGGCATCACTGAGATGTGTCTGGTTCTGGCTTCTTTACTTCCTCCCCATCAAGGTTTTATACACGTGGATAAGATTTGCCCTCAGCCTTCTCCAGGCTGAGCAGTTCCACCTCTCTTAGCCTCTTCTCATATGACAGATCCAGTTCTTTAATCATCTTCATGGCCCTGCACTGGACATCCTCTAGTATGTTCACATATTTTTCATACTCAGGAGTCCAGATCTGGACTCAGCGTTCCAGATGTGTCTCACCAGTGCTGAGCAAAGGGGAAGGACCATCTACCTTGACCTGCTGGCAACACTTAGTCTAATGCAGACCAGGGTACCATTGGCCTTCTTTGCCACAAAGACACATTGTTGAGTGTTATTAAATTACATGTCCATCAGAATCTCCAAGTCCTTTTCTGTAAAAATTCTTTTCAGTCAGTTGGCCCCCAATCTATGCTGGTGCTTAGGTTTATTTCTTCCTGGGGGAAGGACTTGACATTTCTCTTTCTTGAACTTCATAAGGTTCCTGTCATTCCATTTCTCCAGCCTTTTGTGGTCCTTCTAATCATGTGGTGTATCAGACACTCCTCCCTGTATCTTCAATCCACCTCAATTTCCATTTATCTGGACTGTACTTCATCAGTTTGTCTATGGGGATTATATGGGAGACAGTATCAAAAGCGTTACCAAAGACAAGAGAAACAGTATCCACTGCTCTCCCTTCATCCACCAGTCATCTAATTATAGAAGGTTATCAAGTTGGTCAAGCATGATTTCCCCTTCATAAATCCATGATTGTTCCAAATCACTTTATTGCTCTTCATGTATTTGGAAAGGCTTTACAGGAGGACTTTATCCATCACCTTCTTATGGACTGAGGCGGTCTCAGGGATCTGGGACTGCTGAAAGTCAAAGGGAAAGAAGATATTCAGTATCTTGATCTCTTCTGCATCTTTTGTCACCAGGTCTCCTGACCCATTCAGCAGCAGGCTCACGTTTTTCCTGGTATGCCTTTTGTTGCTGATGTATCTGCTGAAGTCCTTGTTGTTCTTCACATCTCTCACCAGATTCAACTCCACATAGGCTTGTCCTTCCTAACTGTGTTTCTGAATCCTCAGACAGTGCTTCTATGCTCCTTCTGGGTCACCTGTCACAGCTTTTGCTTCTTTCACACTTTCCCTTTATGTTTGAGTTTTGCCAGGAGTTCCTTTATCATTCATACAGGACTCCTGCTACTCTTGCTTGACTTCCTGCTCACTGGCATGGGCTCTTCTTGGAAAGTGACATATTTCAGTGTCAATGTCACAATTCAGCACACCTACTTTTTTTTATACTTTGGTGGCTCAAGCCTTAGATGTATTGAGCCTACTTTAAATGTGACCTTAATTTTACTAGTGCATTGTTCCATCCCTAATTAGCTAAATAAAATTCTAACATTTTAGCTTGGTAATTAGCCTTCTTAAATGAATATTTCCTCGCTCATCTATTTTAATAAAATCAATGAAGTGTATGCAAATTTGGATTGCTCTAATAAATTATAACATGATTCCAGAACTATGAGGGCATGGCTAGCCTCAAAGATGTCATTTCTACACCACTCAGATCATCTTCAAAATGAATACTGAAATATTTTTTTAACTATTACCCTTAGACCAGGCTATGTGAGTTAAGAAGATCTCCCTTGATTTCAGTGACATGCAGCAATAATGGCTCAGGCCAAAAGCTGACAGAGGTGTAATGAAAGTGATCTATGAGAGGCAGAGAGTGTTGCTCTCTATTCTGTATGTTAGGCAGAATCAATTCTGTTTCTGTATGTCGATGGGGATCACACGCACCACTGAGACTTGCCAAAAGATCACCGTGGTCTGAAACCATTCTTATTCACTATGCCACTGAGCCTTTTTGAAAAGTATGGGTTAGAAAACTATGGAATACACACATTTGTATTGGTCAGACTAAGTTTGTCAGACACTCTTTCGAACTAATTTTTTATCTTCTAGTGTATCAAACAACAATAAACTATTTATTTGGAAAGTGAGATTAGGAAGTGTTAATTAAGAACTTTTGGCCATCCCGTAGTGCACTGTGTATTTAAGATCAAGGCTTGTGTATGTTTATACCTAAATACCTTACTGGACATCTTGTTACAGTGGCTGCTGTTCACAAAGTATTACTAGTTGGATTTTCAAAAGAATTTAGCAATCCCAGAACACAAGTACTATCAGATACAATGAACAAACTTGGAAATTATAACAGTATACTATACTTTTGGAAATCCTTGCCCACATGCTACAGTGCAGCTGTTTGGGATATGTTATCTACCATTTTTTTGTTGACATGCCAGAAAGTAAAGAAGTAACTCACTCCTGCTTAATCAAATAATAAATGCTGAGAATCTAGAAGCAGATAAATGGAGAAAAAAAAACAAGGCAGAAAATTGCTTTCATTCACAAGCATCTCACTACTCCTTTCATGAAGTAGTAAAATACCTCAACTGCCTCACCTAAGGTTAGGATATTAATTTGGCATAAATCCCAAGTTCTGGACCCTGACATTTCTCTGCATAGCTTACTGCAGATCTATTTGTGCATGATTTTAATAAATACAGTTTTGGTTGTTGAATATAGAAACACAGTTTCAGTAAAAAACACTGGACATTTTAATCATAAATGAGCTATAACAACCTATTTGAGCAGCTGCATTGAATGCCTCTGAGAGCCATCTTCTGAAGCTGAATTGATGGGTGACATTTAGTTTAAATAGTGGGTAATATAAAAGGTAAAGTAATTTTGAAATATAATTGCTAATAAAGAGAATAAATAATGTCTTATAAACATGTTAACAAGCCATTCTAGTGATATTTAATATAGACACACTTAAAAACAGTTAATAATCATATATTCACATTTAATGATGTTACTGTTTAATGGTATTACACTGCTAGAATCCTGAAAAGAATGTACCAACTGTAATCACTAGTGTGCTATCAATTCATATTTGAAGTTGTCCGTGATGGTAAGAAAAAAGCACACAAAAAGTACTTGCACAATCAAAATCTATATTCATGTGAAGTTACCATGTGAGGCAGGTATTTTTTGTATAGAGATGATTTAGGTGTTTGTGTTCATCTTAGCAACTTGGTAGCTTTCAGCAGAGGATTTATAAATGTTTCTTAGAATGATTAATTTTAAAGCTAATCATATAATGTCAGAATTTTCTGAGAGAAATGACAAAGGAAAAGGATTTATATAATCAGCTGAATTTTGCTGAAAACTCCTTCAACTTGTGAATCTGCTCTGTGAATAAGAATGAACCAGAAGCCAATACATATAATTATTCATCATGTGTGTCAACTCATTTTTATTGGGTTAATGACTAAAGATAAATAAGACTAAAAAAAAGCCCAAACAAAAAACACAACTTATTTTTTCCTCCAAAGCATTTTAAAGATTTCCTGTCACTGGAGAAAATATTCCTGAGTACCTTTGTGAGCAAAATTTCCTCTGCATAAGTCTTTGCAGAGATGCCATCTTTGGCATATTACTGTGAGAATGGAAAAGGTGCAATTAGACCTAGGGGACTCCTTGCCTTGATATCCTGTTAGTTTAGCCATTTTGACAATGACTTCTGCATCTTTGCCAGTAAAAATATACCACATTAGCTCAAAACAGTTTAAACATCAGATCTTTGCTATTTAGCTCACTCTGAAAAGTACAAGGGTAGTATGAGATTCATGTCTCTGAAGAACCATGTAACAGAGCAGGACTAAGCCAAGTTTGATGTGGAAGAGTCTTCCTCTTTCCATCATTGCTGCTGAGTCCAGAAATGAACATCTGTCTTCAGTCCAGTCATGTAATACCACCTTTGAGAAATGGCATCAGGCTGATCTGCTCCAAGTATAAGGGAACTCCATCCTGGAAAAATCCTTTCACTCTGGAATGCTTTTAAATAAATAAAATATAGATAAATAAAATACATTTTTAATAAATACATGTTGTATTCTGAGCTGTTGACTGTATTATATGAAAGAGTTTAGAAACACAATTTGTGTTTAAAAGAAGGTTACCTCACCTGTACCCCATAGATTTGTTTAGCCAAGTGAGAGGCATAATGAGCATCATTTATTGCTATCTAGTTTCATCAACAAAATTCCTAAATAATGACAAAATGTACTCTGACAGGTGAAACACGAATGTGAATATTCTGCAATTTGTATGGTTTTCCCTACATATGAGCCAAGTGCATTTGTAATCTGCCAGTATCATTTAAACTGTTCCTGTATTTGCCAACCTCGTATAAGCAATATGATGGAGGAAGGCAGGCAAATATGTACTCCTGAACAATACCATACTACATTGTTGTAAGTACAGTGTGGATTAAGCAGCTGATATGAAACAAACTGTAACTGTGCATATGTATTGAAAGACCATTGAAATGAATGACTAGGAACTCAAAAATTTTCAGGTTCCTGGAGGAGGGGTATAGTCTACAGAAATGCTTAAATTCAACTTACTTCTAAAGACTGGGGAGTGCTTTCAAAGATTTTATACCGTTCTCAAAGCATCCTTTTCTTCCCTCGATTTCAATTGCACTTTGGCTTTAGAAGCTTTAATTTCCTTTAAAGACAAGATTTTCTAATATCACTTGCTTTTAACTCTGTAGTTGATTTTTAAACACTGTTAATTTTCATTCTTACAGTCTTCTGTCTTTTCACATAAATGCTTACCTTTTAACAATTTTCACACAAAATGATTGCAACTACTTAACTAAGTGGCCTATGAATCACTTTAGATAACATGATTTTTATAAGGCTGATTTGATATTGGAGTCCATGAGTCACAGAAGAGTTGGGTTGGGAAAGGATCTCAGAAGGTCCCTAGTCCAACTGCCTGCTTGATGCTGAAGTCAGCTCAGGGTTTTTTACAGCTGGGTCTCAGAAACCTCCAAGGACGGAGATCCCACCACATTTATGGGCATAATTTCTAGTGCTTAATTACTCTTCTAGGAGAAGTTTTCCCTTTATATCATTTTGTTATACATGTATCACATAGCCCTTCATAGGAAAAGAATGAGAGTTTGCACAAATCAGATGATGAAATTAATGCAACTAAATTATCAGGTGTCTGTCCCACAAATACTTGCAATATAGTGTAGGAAGAGAACTTAAGTAGGTTCAGTTATAAAGGAAAAAAACCCTATGGCTATAAACTTGTGTACATGTACCTGTCTGCAATGACCTCCCACGTTCAATTGCATCTGGAATCTTTGTACTTTATTCGTCTCATACTAATGTTCACATGCAATGTCTTTACCAGTGTCATGGTTTAAGCCCACCCAGCTCGTCGCTCACTCCTACAACGCTCTGGTGGGATGGGGAGGAGAAAATAAAACAAAAGGCTCATGGCTTGACACAAAAGGCTCAGTCACCAGTTACGGTCATGAGCAGAAGACAGATTCAATTTAGGGAAACAAAATCAATTTAATTTAAACAAATCCAACACCAATTCACCAACTGAATCAGAATAGGACCTTGCTAAATACAAACAAATCTTAAGCACCCCTTCCCCTGACTCCCTCCTTCTTCCTGGGACCAGCTCTGCTACCTCCTCACCACCAGCAGCACAGGGGTATAGGGAATAGGGGTTGTGGTTGGTCCCAGTTGTTCTTGACATTCCTTTCCCCTTTGGGGGAAAACTCCTCACAGTCCACCCTTATGGCAATGTGGCATCTCTCTCACAGGAGACAGTCCTCCATGAACTTCTCCAGTTAGTGTGGATCCATCCTGTGGACAGATGGACTGCTCCATTGTGGGTGCCCCTCAGATTCACAGCCTTATTTGGGATCAGTCCCCTGCTGCAGCATGGGATCCTCCATGGGTTGCAGATGGGATCCTTCTCCATCATTGATCTCTGAAGGCTGCAAGGCCTCAGACTGCTGTCTCACCACAGGCTGAAGATGAGAGACTCTTTCAGTGTGCCTCCTTCACTCCTTCCCCATTGACCTCTGTGTCTGCATGACTGTATCTCTCCTGTTCTACTCCCAAAACAAAGGAAGTTGCCCAACAGGCTTTCCCATGACAAATATGTTACTGAAAAGGTGCTGATTGGCTTGGCCTTGGCCAAAGACAGGTCTGACTTGGAGATGGGGGAGCTTTTCAAAGCTTCTTAGCACCCTCCCCAACTACCATACTGCTGCGGCACAAACCCAACACGACCAGCAAAGCTTTTATTCATTCTCTATGTGGCATTGCAGGTGCCTTCAAGATTTGTCCCCATTCACATTTAAAATAGAGGAGTATATAAAAAAATCTGCTTTTGTATTACTCCCTAAAATCCCTGTGCCAGGGTTTTTTCAGACCACTGAAGAAAAATACTGGGTTAGTTATTTTTTGTGACATGATTTCTGATTAGCACGAGTCTCTTTCTGCATATTCTTCTCATCTTTGTGTCAATCTATTCTCTTTTGTCTTAATTTTGAAGTAGAAGCTTTATGGTCTCCTCTTTAATGTCCAGGCATTATGGAAAATAATCCTCTGGTCCATAGTTGGGTTCTTTAAAGGTCAAATAAATAGTATAGAGACATTCTGGAGAGTTAATTGGATATATTACTGTACAAATAAAATTGTAAACCCAAATGTGAAGTTTCATAAATCTAATCTATGACAATGTCAATGCATAAATTTGTGAGTTGTTTTGCCTTTTTTTTTTTTTTTTTTTTTTAATATATGTATTTTGCAACCAGAAAAATAATGCCTTGATCTGACACCTAAAACATTAGGGTTTTTTATACTATCAGTAAGTTTACAGTGTGAAACTACAGTTTACTTATAAGAATTCCTTGAGATTATCATTGGAGTTATAGGGAAATGGTTTTTTGGATGAAGCAGAGGATGGCACTGTTGGACTGCAATTATGAGGCAATACAGCCTGCAAATATTGAATTACAACATTGCACAACCTTACAAAAATTATGTCAGATGTCTTACAAGAAGCACAAGCAGGAAAAAGGTTTACAAATGTGTCTCTGATCATCAAAATTTGCTTGAAGTCTAGCAGTCAGATGTTAAGAAAGATGGTTCTTTTTTTTAATGGGATGTGGCTTTAAATGGAGTAATAGAGAAAAGGTAGTTGAAGAAAACCAAAAACAATAAAAACATCACGTCATATATTTTGTGAAATAAATTAGTAGTAAAACTGTGAAGGACCTTTCTGGCACCAAGTCCTTGGCTATAAAGTATCTAAGGTACTGAGTATTTGCAAAGACACTGTCTCCATAATGTAAGCATTACAGTACCCACAGCCTGTTCAGATGGGTTTTCCAACAAAGGTTGTAATTCAAATAGCAACAGAAGATAGACTTGCAAAGAGGTAAACTACTTTAGACAAAATGGACCTTCTTCTCAGAGGTATGTCTCCATTCTGATTTTGTATAAGATGTTTCTAGCCTGTTCTGCCAGATTTCACAAGAAAATCTTTGTCTTAAAAAGTTATTTAAGATAGAGAAAGGGGAAAGAATCACATTCCATGTGTGTTAATACAAGTGTTTAAAAATGTTGTGCAATTAATTCAGTTTCATTATGCAAGATGCCATCAGCTGTGCAAGCCTTCAAATTTTGCTGGCTGTCTGTTGTCAATTAAACCAGTATTCACTTTATTCTTTTCTCTATTATCCTAGATAAGCTTACAAAACCAAAAAAACAATGGTACTATTTGGTTAAAGATAATAAATTTTCACCTCTAATATGATCGTTACAATGGGCTTATTCATTGGAGTAAGGAATTTCAGGAAATGAGTCCTTTTTCCATGAGTGGTGTGAACTACACATCCCTGTGAAATCTATTGGATACTTACAAGCCATCTTGCAGTTTAACAAGATTTGTTTTCCAGGATTGCTTATGCTGCCAACAGTATTGAGATAAACTTGGACCAAAATGCTAGCCTGACAGTATAATTTTCAAGCAATTATCTGTTAAAAAGTGCAATTGTCAAAAATAAATTAAAATAGAAGTAGAATTGAGGCCATGGCTTTAGTACTCAGAAATTGTCATGATCATTTTACTGCAACTGGAATGACACTCAGAACTCAAATCAGTCTAAACTGCTCCTATGAGTTTGCATTGTAATTACAAACCCCGGTGAAATTCCGTGTTTACTTAGTAGCCTTACAAATACACATGTATTTTTCATTAAATCTCAGCTCAGCTTCATTGCAAAGAAAACTCAGATCAAGTGAATTCTAGGTGATTTTGGTTTTCATAAGAAATCATCTTACAGACCTCTGAAAATACTCATGTTTTCTGTAAGTCAATACAGTGTCATTGTTACCTTACTTATTTTTCTGTTATGACAAAGCTTGTTCCTTCTTTTTTTTTTTTTTTTTTTTTTTCTTTCTTTAATTCAATCATAGGAAGAAAAGAAAACAGGATTTTTACATTCTGAATGTAATCTTTTCCATGGTCATATATGAACATAGAAGGTCAGGAATTCAATGTCAGAATGAAATATACAGGATGAAATACCAATTTTACACTGGCCAGTGACAAAAGCTCGTGTTAATTTCTGCAGGATTCTCCCACTAAATGCACTGTCTATACATTATACATACTTGCTTTAACATAAATATGTATTTTATATATGTACCACTTATGAAGTCACAGCTGACAAGTGAAAACTTCAGAAAAAAAATCTAAAAAAGTAATTTCAAAAGTTTGAAGTACCCTTAATTGAAACTTACAATTTCAAACCTTTCACTTGTTTTCTTGCCTTTCTGAAAAAGCAGGGAGAAAATGTGTGCAATACTTGTGCAGAAATGTAAGTGCTGCTGAGCTTCATGCGTGCACATAGTGACAGTTCAGTTTTTCTTATGGGTGGAGACAGTAAAAAATACTGTGAAAATAAATTAACTGAGGGTTTAGTCAGGGTTTTCTTTCCCATTTTCCACCCATTTCTTCTCAACTACTAAGGTTACCTGTACCTACTCCTTGCATCTTTCTGTAATAGTTTTGCACACTGACTTTCAAAAATAGGTACAGACACTCACAGTAGTACTCTGAGGTAACTGGTCAGTGTAAAAGGATATCATGGTCTATGGGGCAGCAAATTCATTTTAGAGATAACTAAAGACTATTTTTATCCCATACCATTATTTTACTTGTTAAAATGCTTCATTGCAATAGAGTGATCTAGGCACTGGTAGTGGTTTTGTACAGTTGTTACCAAAGCAAAAAGAGAAACATTTGTCTTAATCTATCTGTTTAGTTTTGTTTATACAGTAGCACAGTAAGAAATTACTGTATATTAAAAGGTTTATTTGAGAATACTAGGACCAACAATCATGTAATAGGCAATTCGGAATGCCTGCAGGGATTAATATTTTTAATCTTATGGAAATTGCTATATTTTCTCATGTACAGCTTGCACATCAGATAACTTTAATCCCTATAAAAGTCTTGTCCCTGTGATGGGTCCTCAGAAAAGTCCAAGGAACGGAGGTCATTTCATCAGTGAGGCATGAGGGATTTGAAAGAAAATGAATGGACTGTGAGGAGCAGAGAAAAGAAGCTGTTGGAAACAAGAAAACGTGAAGACAATATTCCTGTTTGGATATATGCACATGTATAATCTGTACAGTTATTGAGTCACAGGATGTTTTCTTGATTCCATGCTTTTTTCTTTTCTTTTAGTTATTTTGTTGGTTCACTTTTTTTTTTTTTTTTTGGTTATGATAGATAACCCAGAAGTTATGTACAGAAATTCCTGGTAAAACATGTGAAGATAACCCTCAGAAGACATTCAGAGTAGTATGGTTGAAGACATACTTTTTGAAACAATAGGCTAAAATTGCCCAGTCAACATGAATAAATTAGCAAAATCTCATGTCTTCTGAAAAAGTCTGAAATGAGCACACCAAGAAATTCGACAATTTGATTACTGTGTTGGTTTTTTTTCCTAAGTTGTTCAAAATTGATACTGTGACTTTGGAATACATTATTAATAGTGCTGAATAGATTTTTTTCCATCAATAATACTTCTTTAAAAATAAATTCAGATATATTTTTCTTAAAGTAAAAAGTTATCTACTTTGCTAAAGCTGTTTGAAGTTTATAATTAGAAAATGTAAGTTAATTGTTCTGTTTCTGACAGTCTCCAGCAGGGGAAAAGTTATGGTGTTTGTCCTTGCTTTACATTTGCTCAATGCATTTCTTACAGTCCATCATTCAAATAATTTCTTTATTTAACATTTTAAGACCATTCACCTGGCTTTATGTCTAATAATAGTAACAGTGGTCATCTGCATGTTACAAGATGATAAAATCAAAAAGAATATTATCGTTTTCCTCCAATGACTGATTTAAACTCATTACATTTCTTCACTAGAGAGGACTAAAAATAAGAATGAGATTTGTCTTGAATTAGAGACAAAGAGCTCTGTATACTTATTTATTTATTTATTTATTTATTTATTTTAGGCCTGACACTTTTTAGGTCTTACCACTTTACACACTGATGAGAAAGAGGCAAAAAAGACTCTCCTGTTACTTGGTATTTCTTTCAACTAAGAATTTCTCAGAAGCAAAATTTTAATGAACATCAAGGTTTTAGGGTCAGGGCAGTCTGCTAACCTATAACAGATGCTCTCTGTTAACCTCTCTTCCTCCTCAAAGGGGAAGAGAAAAGGAATAAGGGAGAGAGACTTAGCAATTGGGAAAGGTAACTAGAACAGCTTTAATGAAAATAATAATAATGGAATATATACAAATATATATAAAACCAGTATCAAGCCCAACCCCCATGATGGCAATTATGTCACCATCAGCAGTGATGCTGTGGAGCAGGCACTGGGGAAATCCCAGACTGGGGCCAGTGGCAGATGGGAACTGGGTTCGGGAACTGGGTTCAGGAGCTGGATTCTGGTACTGAATTCAGGAATATACAAATAAGGATCAAATGCAGAATGGAAAATCCTTCTCAGATGATGGCCATAGAAGAAACAAGGAAGAAGCCAGAAAAGCCAAGACCCTTGTGATCCTTCAGCTTTATACTGAGTATGACATATATGGGATAGAATACCTTGTTGGTCGGTTTAGGGTCACCTGTCCTGTCTGCTCCTCCCTGCAGGTGCAGCTTTTTACTTTCTGCACACAAGATCCATCAGTGACCTTGGTCTTCACAGCAATCCTTGGTACTAACTCTAAACATGGGGTGTTATCACTGCTAGAAACAGACACTGCCTGTGGAAACGCACTGCTAACTTCAGAAAGTGCAGTCAATTAGAAGAACTGAGCTGAAAAATAAAGTCACTGAACAGAATTAGTTTTGTTCTCACTCAAACCAGGACAATGAATTATGTCTCCTAGCTGCCTACAAATAGATGTTTTCAGTGCCTTTCTGAAAATAAAATATTTTTTTTGGTGTTCTGATAGGTCTTTCCTCATCACAATAACAAATCAATTTACTGGACAAACAATACATACTAATCATTGCTTTAAATGTTGTTCATCATAATTTTCTGTCCATCCAGACTCTTCACTGCAGCTTTAATAGAATACCTGGTTACAGCAGTATTAAATCTGTATTCTGCTGGCATGACTTTGCATTCTTTGCCAAGGGCACTTCGGCTCATTTGTATGATGTTAAAGCAGGTAGGCAATTCTGCGTTCACCACATTGCCTTTGATCTCCTCGCAAGAATGTGGAGTTTATATATATACTGAATCTCTGTTTAATGACTGACTGTGCAGGAGAGATTTTTGCAGCCTTGGATAACAATAACTTTTCTACTATATATTGCATTCTGTCTTCATGCCATTTACTTTAGATACAAAGTATACACCTAATTTTCCCTTTAAAACTTGTGTTTGAAATCAAGAAATTCTCTGTGTGAGCAGTTCCCCTTTATAGAATGAGTAAAATTTCCAATCAGCTAACCAAATTTGTTGTTTGTTTTTTAGTATTATTAATTTAACAATAGCATTTCATTGGATTGTTCTTGATAAACTAGGCATGTAACAAATCAATTAAAACAAATTTATTTGGACATCTTTTATGGACTTCACTAATTAAATACTTTGGAACTGTTCTTGGCATAATAAATTGCCTGAATAAACTATATCACATCAGGTCATTTTCCCTCTTTTATTCTTATTCTTATTCTTATTCTTATTCTTATTCTTTTCAACTGTGAAAATTGAAATTTATTTCTTACTACATCCATCAGAATTTTATTTGAGATTTATTAAAATTAATGTAATAATATCCATATAGGTCAGAAGTTTCCTAACAGATCACAGCACATCAGCTGTTTAAGAGTTGAAAGCAATTATTAAAGGGATTCAGGTGTTGTATCATGGCATTTTGTGGCTGTGTGTTTACTTTAAGAATTACACTCATACATATTTAAATATATTTATGTAAAGTTATGTAGATATAGTTTTATGTAGTGTACAGCATGTATACACTATATACTTTGTAAGTACTGATGGAAGGTCTCTCCTCAGCACAATTTGTATGTAAAGCCCTGAAAAACAGCATAGCTGTTTCTAATGTCTAGGTATCTATTATTGATACCTGGGACAAATTCCTGGTTGAAGATACTGGATAGAAGGCTAAATGCTTGGCTGCAAATCCTGAAAACACTGCATGTTTGTGGGACAATAGGGAAAGTCTCTCTGGTGAAGATGACAGATATCAAATAAACAATGAAGTTCAGCTTTAAACTCCAAAGAGCCATAGTTGACAAAGGAAGGATGGAAATTGAGAAAATCAATTAACTCTTGTTTGCTTACTGGAAAGTCAGTCAGTCATTCAGATTTCCCATATAAGTTCCAAGTCTTGATGGACTACTGGTGCCATGCAAGGTGTGAAGCCCGCCACTGGTGGATTTATTGTGGGCAGGTTCCTGTGGCAAACTGCTTTTGTGGACAGGAAACAGAAGAGTACAGTAAGTTAAAGGGAGGTGTATCTGCTGGCCTACTGGCTCTGCTGTGTCCTAAATTATGAGAGTCTTCTCTTAGGCCCAGAGAAGACATGAACCAGGACTAGGATCATGCAGGAAAGCTAAGTCCATATGTAGGCTGCAATAAGGTTTTCCTTGTAGGAAGAAAGGGCCATATCAGGTGGTGTACCTTACCTATGTAATCCTCAGTAGTTCTGACACTCCACTACACACTCAAATGTTTGCTTAACCAAGCAGAGATGTGACAGGTGAACAGGAAGTGTGAGTAACTTATGTGTCAGACATAATATACTGGCTTTGACAGGCTACTAGAGCTCTGATTGGGTTGTGTCTTAGGTCTAATACTGAATTCAGAAATATAACCTATAAACAGTTATGACCAAGTAAATACGGCTGATAAAATCAAGACTTTGGAAGAGTTAAATAGTGAGGATTTAATGTCTAGTGACTTAGAAAATAAACATGTGGAGCCACAGGCTGGCTTAATGCTTTGAAAGATTCAGTAGCCAGACAGAATAAAAAAAAAACCAAAACCAAAAAACTAAACTGGTTACCTAGAAAACATAAACAGATAATTTCCCTGAAATCTTTAAGTGATGTTACTGTGGTTGCATAAATAAGTGCAGTTCTTTTTATAAACATCTGCTAAAATGGAAAAATTTGGTGTGACTCAAAGTCTGCATTGATTTGCTAACAGTCACTGTTGTGAGGAATCCTCTGTGTAATTTCTTGTATTTTAGGAGAAGATTATAGCCCGCAGAGAGGTTAGGGAGGAAATAGATGCGATACCTGTGGGTACTTGGAGATGTCTGTGTAACAAGAGGCAAAGAAAAGCCAGGAAGATTTTCTTTTGAAAGCATGGGCTATGTGTCTGAAGAAGTGAGTCAAAGGCAAAGGAGCATAGTTTGACCTTCCTGGCACATTGAGAGAGAAGATAACAGCAGACTCTTCCCTGTACTGGAAACCTGATGTGTCTCTGCAACAGTTTGTTCTTGCAGGAAAAGCAGGCATGATGGAGGTGCTGTGTCAGCAGTGTGGATATATATGTAGTGCTTAGGGCTTGCGCATGGGAAACATACTGAGGTAACTTGTCTTCCCAGAATAAAAAAGAGAACGTGGATGGAAAACCCTTTCTCTTCACCATCTATTTCTGAAGTTTCACTCCCATTTCTGGTACCATGGCTAAAATCAGCTGTGTAAATGTCAGCCAAATTCAGCTGGATTTCCAGCAGTGTAGCTAAGATTAGAATTAATAAATGTTGTCTATATCTGTAGCTATCTATACCTATATATCTGAAGCTTGCTGGCATTTCCTAGATAAATCTATCTCTAAATTTATCTATAATGGGACTATGTGCCTAAATTCATGACTGCTTAAGGAATCCAATGAATTGTGGTGAGTCCTATCTGCAGTTTGTTTGTGTTTTTCTGTTCACTAGTGGCACTGTGTAGTCAATGGCTAAGCAAGTCTGCTTCATCAGATGGCGTAAATCAGCCCAGCACCACTGACATTAATAGATCTTTCCCAATTTACATCACATAGGAGCCTCTCTTGCTCTTTCTTCCCAAAATTTATGAGGTTTATGGAGATGAGCTGTAGCCCTAGTGGCAAATGCATCATTTATATATGCCAGGTCTCATGCATAGTGTGATTGCTGTGCTCTCCAAATCTTTACAGACATTCTATGATATATGTGATGACTAAGTAGTGGAATTCAACAGAAAGAGATGTAGGCATGCTTTATGGAATTTTTTTGGGGTACTTTTCCATTATCTTTCTTTCAGCTCAGAAATGAGCATTAAAATTTTACTTAATAAATTATTTTATTCAGTTATTTGCATTTTAACTCATCTTTACACTCGAGTTTCCTTCTTATCTGCTAATATTTGCATTGTCAAATGACTTGTATAATTTTCAAGGTCTGAACGTTTTCTCCTCTTAGCTTATTAATTTGCTGCCTACAGAGGAATGAGGAACTAAAGGCAATTGCTGAGCCTACATTTCACACAGAGCTGATGACCCTGTTCCTTGAAAGTTTTATATTTGTGAACTAAGGTAAAAATAAAATAAAAACTAATATAAAGAAAACAAGAGCCCTGTAAATCTACACAGCAATAATTCTTGTGGGTTTTGCAAGGTCCAAAGCTGACTTCTCTGAATAAATTCAGTATTTCTTATTTAGATCTCTATGCTTTGGTATCAGAGAAATCAAATTCATGAAACAAAGGAAAGGAATGAAAATAAAAAATAATTACACATTTTGTTTAAAAAGCCACTTAATTAATAATATGTAATTCTCTCCTTTTCCTCTGTGGCTTAAAACCAGAACATCAACACCATGGAAAAAGACATGGGAACTGTATCAGATTTTTGCCTTTTCCCCCTAGGTATCTTAGAGTTACCTCCTCTTAGTTTGTTATAGAGATTGAAATTTATAATAGTCATATCTACTTCCCTGTTTTCACATCATCACGAAGGATGTCAACTATTAAAGTAGCACCTGCCATATAGCTACTAACAAAGAATCAATTTCAAATTATACTATCCAAATATCTATAAGGTTGATAGCACTTCCAGTGACTTCCCAGTGACTTCTTATGAGAAGGATCACACTTTTTAGTAGGATGTGAAGTTCTAGAGGATTTATGGTGCCAGTACTGGCCCTAAACAGTGACAGGCTATGCCTTTCCCCTCTGGGAGCCTTTGACAGCTCCTCTTAGCACAACACTGGTGGCCATAGAAGGGGTGTGAAGGGGGCAGAGGTATCCTAAATACCAGTCTGGGGTGGCTTCCAAGTGTGTGTAAATATGATGAACATGAATGCTTTTAAATAGTGGATTATGGAAAACAATGCTATATGAAAAGTCAGGAGATAACGTGGTAGAAGATGAGAAGGTGCAGTAGTGCTGGAATCATTGTTGTTGTCCAGGGATAGCAAGATACTCTTGGTACTCAAGCACCGATACAGCTGTACACTGGCCTACAGTTCTCAATGGGTCAAACAGATGATAGAAAAGGAAAACTTCAATATTACAAAAAGGACATATATATCTTTTGGCATCATTCAGACACAGATAAAATCAGGCACCTCGGTGCTTTGCACTTTGCCAACACAAACAGAGAGACACTATCTTCTGAAGACCTTGTAATACAAATAGACAGTCCAGCCAACAAGTAGGAGGAAGAACTCCTCCTGAGCTGTACACACCAGATTATATTGCTTGTTAATTACATTAAATTCTGTTTTGGGTTTTGGCAATGGAAAACATTTTGCTTTGTTTCACCCAAGGTTCACCCCTCCTTCTGGAAATCAGTTCCTCCAAAAATGGCACTCAGACTTTAATATGCTAAGCTGCTGAGCAGCAGATGTCAATGGTAACATTGTGGGAGGGGAGCAGGACTCTGTGTTGTTGATCATTAATAACAGAGACACATGTCTGACTTTTTAATGGCCTCAATGTTATTGTCTACTCCTGCCTAAACACATGCCTCCTATTTGATTTCAATTTTTAGCTCAGTTTCATACATGATTCCTATATGACCATGTCTGTCTCTCTGTTTACCCCACTCAACAAGTCTGAAACTCAGTCAATGATTTCAAGAAAATTAATCAGAAGATAAGAGCTTTTGAAAGACAATAAAAGACTGTTATTTTCATGAAAACAGGTGATGAAACAGAAATTCAGTACATATCTGTCCTGGATGAAGGGAAGTCTAATGTTATTAGACACAGAGAATTAGCATAAGAAGTTACTATAATAAATACTCAAGAAAGGCTCCAAGAACAGATGACTTAGACATCCAATGCAAGAAAAAGTGAGACAGCCATAAGAAATAAGGGGTTTTTTTTTTTGGCGCTCACAGAACTGTTTGTCCTAACTGAATAAACTGGATAACTGTAATGGTGGAAGATCATAGAAATGCAGGGCATATTCACTTGCTAATCTGTGGGCTTTTAACTAGGCTGTTTGCTGATGTATCATAATTACTCCTCTGAATGCATTTATGGCTCAAGATGTGCTCTCCAAAAACCAAGACTTTATTGGAAAATTGAACAGGTGGACTGCTAGTGGAAACAAAGCCTTTCTGAGCTTTTCTGTGTACAGAGTAAACAAACTATAAAGACAAGCACAGATATATTCTTTGGGTCAATGCTCCTCATTGAGGTGTAGCAGAGAAGGCTGGCACAAGACAGGTAGATAGCCCATCAGGATCTCAGGATTTTATACCCTTTAGGATCAGCTGAGATCACAAAACCTGTGCACAGTACAGGCCAGTGATGCATTCAATTTTGATATTCATGTATTAAAACCTCAAAGCAGTTGATGTCTTTTTGTGGCAGTAGTAACCAGAAACAATGGAGTGCCATATGTCAGCCTAATTTAAGAAATTATGTTATGGTTTATACCCAGCCTAGGGTGAGGTAAGCAACATAGGAATCAAAATGTCAAAGGAGTTTTGACAAATGCTTCAAAGTCCTGAATATCTGCTTTATAAAATACTTTACAAGGATAATGTAGTGGAAGGTACATTATTTTGACAGAACAGAGATGAGTGCTAGTTCCGGTCCTGCAAAGCTCACCCTCCTACTTACCAGCTGTTCCTGAGTATGTCACTACAGGAGACATATCTATATACCTAAAGATATCTATAGATATATAGATATATCTGTGGGTGCACACACACATAGAGACATACATATTTATGGATATTATAGAACTGCTGACACCAGTTACTAATGCTGGCTGGTATTTCTAAAGCTGAACTCCAGCATAGTGATTCCTAATTTCTGATATTCAGAATAATTCTAAACCCTGACTGATACCACTTCCAACTCTACAAATTATTCTATAACCTCTGTAATGAAACTGGCGCAGGCTGGTTGTAAAACATTTTGGCTGTTGTTGCTACTTATTCACACAATAATAGAAACTTAGGACCTTATTGGAGCCCTACAAGTGTGAAATCTGTTTTATACTTGATATACATTCTTCTTTCCTCTTTACACCTTACCTCCAGGTTAAGATGGGTCTGGCTTGTGTCTTACAGGGAAGCAGAGACTGTCTTCTATCTCCAGAGGCCTGACACTTAATAAAAAACAAATAGCCTCACACATACAGAAGACACTATCACAGTAACATAAATGTATAGTAATCAGTTCTGGTAATTAAACTTTTTCATGGTAACAGTGATGCTGACAATTCAGATAAAAATCCTTATCCTATCTATACATGTGTTGTTGAAAGGGCATAAATGTTCTAGCAAGGTTTTTCTGAGAAAATGATTCATGGTTGCCGTCCTCATATAGTACATATTTTCCTTTTTCCTCTTATTTTTAATACTGCATTTATTCCCCCCCCCCCCCCCCTAGACACTGTTAGAGAATGAGAATTTATTCCACCATTCCACCTGTTTATTCATTGTAACAGCTGATTTCTTTCTCTGTTTTATGATGTCCTCGTTTATCTCTGTGGTAATGTTATAATAACACATTTATAATAAGTAGTTATAATGAATTTGAAATAGGTGAGTACCACTGGGTACTAACTAGGGCAAATAAAACAACATTTTCATGCAAATGTCCACAATAACATGCATGAAATAAGATGGACAAAGTTTAGGAGGGCTGCCAGCTGCCTTTTGTGGCTAGAAAATTTTCTGGAACATTGTATTTCTCAGATTGTCACACTCCTAAGGAAGAATTATTAAGGAGGATAAAACCTTCCTCTCCTACATTGGTGTACTGGAGAATTTGCTGAAAAGTTGCAGCTTCTCTGCTTCTCAGGGATTCTGGAACACAAAACCATTAAGAATACTTTTTGCCTTTTACAGCAGAATTGCTGACCTTTCTTTGACCAGTCCTAGAGCTGTAAAAGATTAAGTCTGTAATGTGAAATTTAGCATGAAAGTACTGTGGACCCCACTGAGGACTAAGTGGATGTCCTAATCATAATGTAAATTAGCCTTGATTTGACTGTGGTAAGGGTATTTGAAAAATCATCTTTTGAGCCAAAAAGTATTTGTAAAGGTGTGGATTATGTACCTACAGATGACTGAGTGCACATACTAGCCTAATATTTTAGTTTTACAGTAAATTGGTCAGATCTTGGAGTGGAAGCTGGATTTGGACATGGATCCAACAGGCCTGTGTTGGATTTTCCATTCAGTTTCTGTGGACATGTTACTTTTCAGCTGGATTATCAGCTCTCATTTTTAAGCAATGTATTTTCTCCTAGTTACCCCTTCTGAGTTAGTGCTCTGAACCCCCAGCTTGCCCAAAGTAATAGAAGCTTCTGTCTGCAGGAGAGCAGAGAGCTTTGAGTGGAGATCTGCCCTGTGCGAGCCTTATGATGTGATGGTTTAGAGGGGAAGCTGCTCATACTGTCAGAGCCCAGTACACCATGGAGCTAAGCATACGTATAGGACTAAGTAAGAAAAAGGGTGACATTCTTTATTTTTGAGGCAGCAGATGTTTTTTTTCCACACTGCTGCTCTGGTGGAGAAGGTCCTTAAAACTACTTGTTGAAATAGAAAAGTGCTTCACTTCCTTTCCTTTCTACTAGTCCATCTAATGGGATGAAGGATGGTGAGAAGAGATTTGCCTTTATGTATAAATACAAATTTTCCTGTGAGGTCTTGGTGTAACCTCAACAGAATTTCCCAATGTAGTTCACAGAAGTAAGACATTATGTCATTATGGAAGATTGGGGAGTTAAGATACTTATCTTGTGTCATTTTAGAAACAGAATAAATTGGTATCATAGAATCATAGTATCGTATGAAGATAAAAGTAATGAAATAATAACACTTTTTTTTTCCTTTTCTGTAAACAATACGCACCATTTTCAAGAATCTTCAAGTTATATGCTGAATCTTAAAGAGGGAATTTCCTGAAAGTTCAAGGAAAATACTCTATGAAAGTAGATATATCTATATATTAGATAAACAGAATAGAATCAGAAAAAACACTTACATACCTGTTATACATATGCCTACCTACAATGCCCTAGTAAAATAGTTTTACATCAAATATTATGTGAAAGCAGAACTGTTTTGGAATACAAAGCTTTTCAAAGTTTTCCACAGAGAAATGGAAGCTTTTTTAAAAAGGGGATAACAAACTGCATTGCTACAGGGTAAACATTTTTAAAAATGTATTTATAACACCAAAGGAATATCTACTGCACTGAATTTGTGACTTTCCTCATATTCAGCAGCCCAATAATCACTCTAGTTAAACAATTCCCTTGCCTTGTGCAATTAATTTTTCCTGGAGGACTGCCTCATGTTTTTGTGGTTTCCTAATTAAATAGAAAAAGCTTTTGCTTGCAATTGTCTAAAGGGTCTATTCCTGCAAACTAACAAGGAAATCATGCATATGGAGTTTACAGAATTGGGGCCATCATTTGCTTAGGAAACAAACAAAGTTCTGTTAACAACTGATTATCTCCAAAACAATCCTCAGGGGATACCCAAAATCTGAAGGTTTTAATAGAAAATCTTTCTTACTTTTCTCCCCTGCTTATGTAATCAGATAAAACAAGGAACAACATAAAAAGATTCACAAGCATTAAACAATGAAAACCAGCCCATACTAGTCATGTGGTACAAGACGGGATGGCCCAGAAATGACTATTTATTTATTTATATTTAATGTCTTTGTGAAAATAGAAGAACATTTTTCACTGTGAGTACACGGGTAAGAAAAGAAAGGAAAAAGTATTCCCTTACTGGGTTGAAACTTCATTTTTACCTTCACTGTCTCAGGAATTCTTCTGGTGCTCTGTCAGTAGTTTCATAGGCTTTAATTTTCTAATATACAAAGACTGATGGAGCCCCTGAAGGGGGAAAAGGAATACAGACAGCTAATTTGATCTGTTTCTATGGAGAACTTCGGAAATCTTTGCAGCATTCATTTTGTTTGTGCAAAATGTATGAGTCCAGGCTGAGCTATTACAGTTCACAGCTCAAGCTGCAATAGTTAGTCCAAAAGAAAATGAGCTTTTCTGGTTAGCTTCCCCACTACATCTTCTCCACTGAGAAAAGACAGTTTGAGGGTGTACAAACAATTATGTTTTCACTGTCTATAGGCAATTTTTTCCACATCAGCATACACTGAAACCTTATTTAATGAGGTTTTATAAGGGTGTTGTGATTTATTTTCCATAGTTAATCACAGCTATATTTCAAGTCCCATTTCAAGTTAGGTTTTTTTGGTTCATGGCCTAACCTACCTTGTTTTCTCCAGCTATACCTGATATATATAACCTGTTAGAAGTATAATGGACTTCCCCTTTCCCCACAGTAAATGGATATAACAAAGAAAAATCTGCTTGTGCTCCCTGCTCTTCAGTAGACCCTGATCCACAGCTAACTACTGAAGAGCTGAATGCACTGATTCCATCAGCCCAGTTCACAGCCCGTGAAGAACAAAATTAGATAGTCTTGAAAATGTGCATGCATGAATGAAAAGCACATTTCTAAAGGAACAGAAATTAAAAGCACATTTCTAGAAAAAGCACATTATAAAGGAACAGGTACCCTCAGGATATTTGAATGCCGGTGATCTGAGCCTTTTGTGAGCATTGGAACTTGCTTATCCAAGTCTGTTTGCACAGACAAAGCCCTGAGAAAGCTTTGTCCCACTGCCTATATGAAATGCATGTATAAATCCTGTAAAAAGTTAACTACTCTACTTGCGTAGACATTAGGATTGAATTACGTTTTCTAGTGACATAAAAAAAATGTTTCCTTTAAGTTCTCCTAAGCAGAAGCAAGGGAAACCTGGACCAAGTTAGATTAGATTTCTCTTATCCCCTTAGTTCACGCAAAACCCCCTGTACCATCACTTTAAATCAGAGCTGCATTTACCTCTGATAAAAATGTGTCTTTTTATATTGTTAAGGTGTTACTTAACTATTACAAAAAAAAAAAAAAAGATAAAAACCACTTTGCAGTGTTTTCCCACTTGTGATCTTGCGAAGAAAATAGTTTATTTTCTGACTGTGATTATGGAACGCTCAATCGGATGCTTTGATTTATGGCAAATATGGTGACCAAGCAGAACAATGTAATCCTTTCTCAAGTTTCTGGAACAGATTCGTAACACTGAGAGTGAGCCTGAACTGTATATTTATTCTAAGTAATTTCTATGCTGACATCAGCATTAATATGACCTATTTAAGCCCAACTTGAAACAAACAAACAAGACCCAAATAATTTTTTTCTAATTATGAACAGAAAAAAAGATTCTACTTTGCTTCTCTTGTCAGAGAGAGAATATTATTTGTTACTGTATAACTAATGTAAGTAGAACACGTCATGACTTGTAGACCAGTAGAAAATGACTGGTTTAAAAAAAACAACAAAAGAAACCTGATATTACTGCAACCCACAAGGAACTGCATATGAAACTTCTGCATTCTGCAAAATTTGAAGAGCTACAACACAAAGGTAATACAACAATAAGGAGGTGAATTGTATGAGCTGTGATGACAGAGGCCACTGTGATACATTCAAGGACTAGGAGAAGGAAGATTGTGGAAGCAGCTTAGGTGACAACTAAGATGGCACTAAGGAGCTGACATTCACACCATAAGCATTTAGAAGGATTATTACTTCAGGTGGTCTCTAGTCTGATCCCATGGATTCAATGCCTGGGAGTGGTTAGAGAACATTATTGTTATCCCTGGGGTGCATCTTCCATTTTACATTAATACAAAAGACCTTAGTTTGCATCCCAGAGGCTACTCTGAAATGTGAATCAAAGTACATTTGGAGGGTTGATCAGAAACAGTAAAACACTCATGATTTTACTGCTTTGTTCATGTTGATAGTGAAAGCAGTACTTTCACTTTTAAAATACTTTTGTGCAAAGTGAACTACTAAAATGAGGGTATGCTTTAAGTTGAATTATGTAAATGGAAAACTCTACAGAAGAGGAAATAAATGTTGAAGGATTATTATACACATAAACATATGAAACATGTTTTTGTAATTAAATCTAAAATGTTTACCTTTACTCTGAGTATCTTAAGCTATTAGGTAGCAGCTGAAAATCGTACAGTCAAAGTACACACTTTGTTTTTGGCATACATTTATCTACTCTTCATCATTTTCTGTCCATATCATAATTATTATAAGAAGAATTTAGTAGCATGTCCCTAAAGAAGTTATGAATTTGAGAGTTACTTCTTTGCAAACATGAAGATAAAAAAATGTGTAAAGACAAAATTACAAAAAGCAAATAAAGATTAAAAGCATTTATTTTTCTCTAAAAGATTCTAGCTGAGATAAACTTAAATCTTTAACAGAACAGAGGTTTCCTGAAACAAAAGTCACATAAATACTATACTGATATAACACAATTATTTGCAATATTAAATTACCCAGAAATGTACTGACATTATTCAACCATCACTAGAACAACTGTATTAATAAGATACCAAACTACTCTAGGTTCTTTTTGGTTTGCGATACACTACAAAAGCAAGAACTTAGAAAAATTTAAAAGAAGGAAATTGAATTTCCAAATTAAATGAAACCTACTGTTGTGGGAGACCTCAGCTTGTCCAAGGGATTAAAATATGAGTCAGATAAATAACCTTGAATGAACATCTGTGTACCCTTGAGAAGGCCAGAAAGTCCTGAGAAAAGAACCACCACTTCACAGAGAAAGTTTATCAAAGTTAATTGTGGACAGGTGGTCTTTGATTGGGCCAATCAGGTATGGGCATTTATTATTAGAAGAATTATAAAAGGGCTTGCAGCATTTAAAACATGAGCATTTGAGCCTTTGGGGGAAAGAATCTGTCTCAACAATGATATGTTGAGCTATATGACAACCCACTATGCAAATACTTAGTATTCACATTAAGAAATATTTTTGTGTATGTAGACATTTTAGCAGGTTACTATAAAACTTTTACAAGACCCTTCTTTCCCTTTACTAGTCTTACAGTTTCACACAAGTAGATCCTCTCATTAGATATGCTCCAAGCTATGTGGTATGCCTACCACAGAGCTGGTCCATTAACAAACAGTTTGTTGTTAAATAATTCATTGTTATACGCTCATACTTAAACCTAAAGAGCAATCTGTGAGAGAACAGAGTATTATAAAGATTTTATTGCCCATAAAACAACCTGAAAATAACTTTTAGAAACCTGAAGAAGGATTCTGGAAAAAGATTACTTTCTTTGCATTTTATTGCTTCTTGGTGAATATCTTCTGTTTACTGTCTCCCTTTACTGAGGCACAGGATGACTGTTAAGTCTATTGTGCAAATACGTTGATGTGAAACTCTGAATCTTGTTAGCCAACTGTCTTCATTCCTTTTTGTGTGGTGCCTCTACAAATGTGAACATAGCATCACTGAAAACATCTGGTTTGTAAACCCCAACTCAACATTGAATTACTTATTACTCAAGGAATGAAATTTTGCACAGGTAATATAACCTACAACAGCTTTTGTGGTAATACAATTTTATCCAGGAATCAATACAGTCCTACAGATGGATGTGTTGTCCAGGGAGCAGAAGCTAAAAAAGAGGTCACATAATTTATTTTACCTTATTTTTCAGCCTGGAGTGCAGTTCTCAAGCTGATCTTTCTTAGAGGTAGTCGTGACACTTTCATCACTTAAACACCTTCCCTTTTTGTCAAAACACAGGACATGGCCTAACTACCCTTCGCAAGTTGAGCTGAATACGTGAATTACTGCAGCTAGTTATTTAGAATGTCTTTACTTTGCCCTATATCTCTTTGTATTCAGCCTTTGTAAAGCTGAAAGTTCTGTTTATATTCATCCACTTCAACTTTTATGTTTCACTTGAAAACCAAATCTATGAAACTACTAAATAATATATTTTATTATCTACATATATTCATACATTATCTGCAATGAGAAGGAAACTTCTTTCAGATAGATTCAGTGTTCCAGGAAAAAGAGAACAAGATTCTACCTTATTTTGGACTGTATACTGTAATTTTTGAGATTTTGTATTTGGAGATGAGTATTTTCTGACCTTGCAAATACATGAAGTGGTCTAGATAATCTTCTTCTTTTTCACTTGAGTGGACACAGTAGAAGTACATCCAAACAATTCTATTTAAAATGGTAGTATAATTTCACAAAAACTGAAGGCCTTGGCAGAATCAGAGTAGCAACTCAATCAGGGCTTACATATACTTCAGTCACTCTGTTGTGGTCAAAATCACCAGTTGGTGATGCAGGTAGTGCTTTTCTCAGTGAATCAAAATTGAGTTTATTATTGAGACACATGCATTCCATTTTTTTTTTTTTTTTTTTTGGGACATTTAAACATCAGATAGAGAGCTGCAGTCACAGGAGCATGATATGGTCTGCCCTTCTAGAAAATAGTGCACTCCATCAGCACTTTCTTATGTTTCTGAGATATGGACACAGTAATAATACTGCTTAGCGAATTTCTGAGCTGTGAGCTCAGCTGAGGAAAATACTGAAAGGATATAAACAATAGTTGAAGATGAAGAATGTTGGCAAGAGGTTCAAAAAGGACAGAGAGACAATGGTAATACTTCAGACAGACACTTATTGATGTAATATAAGAAATGCAGCAAAATGAAAACTGGATAAAAAAAGAACATAAATAAAATGGGAAATGAATGGTCCAAAGATTGTTGTAAATTAGGCCTAATTGTTGAACAAAATAGCGTGAAGGTGATTCATTCCTTTTTCCCTTTACTTTTTTGCAAAAGTGAGCTCAGGAATAATGTGAAAAAGGACAAAGTTTCATTTGAAATGTGATGCTTTCTGCTTCACTGTCTCCATTCTCTATCTTTTTAAGCTTTTTTACTGAGACCAATAGTTGTGTACAACATCAATATGAGCTCATATGAGCTCTCAGCTATAAGCACTTCCAAAAAGAGCTATAAAAATGCCAAATCCTTGCCAGAAGCTTACTTAGACTAGCATAGGCCTATGTATTAGCATGGACCAGTGCACAGACTTTCTCATCTCTCAGCTGTGTGCACCATAAACTCTTAAATTACTTGTTTTCCTCATAGCTGCAGCTGTGGGGAATCTTTTTTTGCTGACATATAGGATTTTAGAGGATTTTATAAGCTCGTTGAAATTAAATAGTAGTTGTTATGAATAGCTTTGATATGAAACTAGGGCTTGAAAGTAGGAGTTCAGTGTCTTGCAAAATATAAGTTTTCTGGTCAGGGTGCTCATGTGGTGACTATACATATGAAGAAGATAAGAGAGTTGATGTATAGGTAGGATGGTGCCAACACTGGAAAGATAGTAGTTCCCTTAAGAAGCAAGAAAGAAAAACTATTCATCAAGATCATATCTCTTGTATTAAAAAGCAGTGTGCCTGGCTTATGAGTTGTATGATTTGGGCAAGTCAAGGAGAGACTATTTTAATCACTGATGTGAGGAATGAAAATGCTTACGGTTTGTTGTGTTCTGCTGTAGTTATATAAAAGGTATGCTCACAAGCAAAGACTTCTGAAGTATTTATGTTTGTCTCCTGTGATCACCATTTTTCCTTAGAATAAAAGTTCTTGTAATGGAGAGGAGGGACTCTGACCACTCAGCAACATGCAGTTTTCAGACTTGGAAGAGAATCAGGATCCAAAGCAAAAACTGTTGCTACAGACTTGTGAGCTCAAAGTATCTTTGAATGTTTTCTTGTCTTCCACCTGAAAACTGTCAGAAAAGGCAACAATTTTCCCAACTTTTATTTTCTGAGGTCTTAAAATTAGTGTCAAAATCAGGAACATGCCCACGATTTTCTTACATTTCACTTCAAATTTTAACAGGTCTAGCCTTCTTTATGATGACATAAGCTCTTGACAGAGTAAGAGACTCAAACTGAAAGTAATGAGTCCAAAAAAATCTGTTCAACTCTCCTGAAAACCTACTCCAGTTTAATTTAATAATACTTTTTCTTGATCTTTTTATTTCCAAATTTTGGTATGGATTTTGTAATCTTGCAATCAAAGCCACAAAATGTAGTTAACTTTGTTGCACATGACCAGTTCATGTTAGGATTTGAACTTCTGGGCCCAAATTGATATAATGTGACCTCTCTAAAAAAAAGAAACAAAAATATGTGGAAGAAGAGATTCTGTGAATCTTACTGTAGAGCTCAAATGCTAGCTTTCACATCTGATACTGAAACATACTTTAGAAAGTACATGTTTCTAATTTATAGAAAAAAAATGTATCTCTCTCAAGCTTAGCTACTATAATGAAGGAACAGATACATTTATGTATTGACAACATTGAGTACTAAACTGATACACCCCCAAATAACCACTGTAAACCTTTGTGAGGTTGCCAGTGACAGCCACATGCCTTTGATCATGGGTGGGTGATCAAATAGCACTGTCACACCATTCAGCATGTGTAAGTAGAGCTAGCGAAGTACAATGTTAAAGACATTCTGTCCTGTTGGTATTCAGTACCTGACTGTATCAGGAGAAACGTTTATTATTCTGCATATACATGCAAGCTCAGTGGAGTTTTTGTGAAGTTACACAGATGTGTCTGACTCATATATAATTTGTTTTTATACATGAATAAGAAAAAGCCACAGGATGACAAATTTTGTCCACTAACTGTAAACTCATAGCTGCATTACCTTCTACAAATTCTATTCACTGCTGTTTGTCATCTTTTTGTGTTCTTGCAAAGACTGATCAGTGAAAGCACTTCAGTGCATAATTCATCTTCAAGGCTGAAGACCTCTGAGAGCTCCAGACAGACAAGTGAGACCACGGCAGTCTCCTCAGTCTCTTCTTAGTGAATAACAGAGAAATGAGGCAGAATACTTGTCTCAATACATACTCAGCCTTCCACCTCCTCACTGTGCTTTCACATTAATGGACTGTGTTGGTTAGCACCTGACAGAGTTTTTGTGCCCGAGAGGAATCTTTTGAAGAGTAATACAAAAACAGGGAAAAAACCAGAAAGAGTCTATGGACTGAGAGCAGACCTATTGACCTACATGACAATAAAAAAGAACTTGAATTTATAGGGGACTTATCTGATAACTTTAAACATACAGATGAAGAGCTATTGTTCTCAAGATAGATATATAAACAAAATAAGGGCAGATGTCTAAATCTGAGGAGCTGTTATTTTGTATGCATAGAAATGGCCTTTGCTGAAGACAGAGAGTATCACTGACAGAGAGCAGAAGGATTCTTTCTGGTAGACCCAGGTGACGCTTCTGGCTGCCTGAAAACCATAGAAATTTAGAAATTAAAATAAATAAGGAGATTTAATGAAGGTCTAATATAGTTTTGTTTTATATTAAATAAAAAACAAAACATCTCACTGAAAGACCACATCTCATGTGTATGATATGAACGAGTCTGTAAGGTATAAATAAAATCACTACAAGTGTTTCTTTTGTAAAAGATCCACAAGGACAAGGCCCCAAAACCTGGCATATCAATGTCTTGAAAGTAAAGTGATCACAAAGAAAAGTATCTGTTGTGGGAGGCCTTGGTTTATCTGAGGGATTAGAAAGAGAATTAGATATCTAACCTTGAATGAATATCTGTGTACCCTTGAGGAGGCCAGAAAGTCCTGAAAAAAGAACCACCAGTTCACAAATAGGGAAAGCTTATCAATGTTAATGGAAAGAAAGAAGCAGCACCCAACTGTGGACAGGTGGTCTTTGTTTAGGCCAATCAGGCATGGGGACTTGTTATTAGAAGGATTATAAAAGGGCTTGCAGCCACAATAGTTTGGAGCACTTGCAGCATGAGCATTTGAGCCTTTGGAGAAGGGGGAAGTGTGAGTTTGTCTCAACAATGACGTGTTGAGCTGTACCATAACAAGGATCTCAGAAAAAAAAGTCCCACACTTCTTCCTTTTCAGTGTAAGTAAATAAATAGAACAGAATAGAACTAAGAAAAAAAAAAAAAAGTTTTATCTTAAATGAATTATGGGAGATGCAGACATGTCAAAACCAATAGTACACTGTGTAATACTTGCAGAGGTACTGCCAGAAAAACTTCCAGGAAAGCATTTTCAAAACCTCAGAAATGTTCTTTACGAGGACTGAAGGGCTATGATAACATTAATGGAAATTAAGATATGGAGATTAGTGTGTTTTCAACTTATTATAACTAGGTAATCAAAGTGTAACTTCCTGCTTGCAAAATATTATTATAATAGGTGGTTGGTCCTAAAATATCAGGACAAAACAAAAAAGAATTGGATGTTGAGACAGAAGAGTGACAGTAAATAGGCAGGCAGAACATAAATAAAGAAAGGCAAAGAACACAGCAAGAATAATGGATAAAAAGCACAGTTCAGTGCAAATAAATATTAAAGATTGATCAGCCAGATGAATCCCTATCAGATCTCAGAACACATAAAATATAAAGTACAAAAAAACCACACCACAATATAGAGAAAGTAACTACTTGTTCCACTGATGAATGATGAGAAATTGCAAAGGTAAAAATAAAATCAAATTACTGTCTCTACAGACTAGTAATGGGTCAGAATACTTATGTAATCCTTTGGATTTCCTAAAGTAATACAAGTATTCTGTATAGGAATATTTCAATCCTGCAATAGTCATATATCCAGCAATCTTACATAAGTAAAAGTGAAGAAACAGAGGGATAGTGGAACCAACAATAGAGTTGTGTCAATTATGGAAGAAGAATATATAAAAGAATGTTAATGTGTCCCAGACAAAAACAGACAGCTTGTGAAGTCTGCAATTTACCAGTATATTGGTATGGAGAAATCACCAGAGAAAACACAATGGTACTGACATTAGAACCCTCTTTTGATGAGAAAAATCAGGGCCAGCTGGGTTAGGTATATAGGAGCTGCCATAGACAATTAAATCAGTAATTCATTTGTTCTGCTATCTGGTCTTTGACAGGGAGCAGCTTCAGTGCTTCAGACAATAGAGAAAAATATTTCAATATATACAAATCTTGAATGACCATTTCACTGAAGTTTATTCTCTGTCTCTATTGATTAGATGTTGGCTTGTCATCTAGAGATTTAATCTTATGACAGTATTCAAGGAAACACTTGAACTATAATAGCAAATACTCAACTTTACTCACATCCATATTTTTAGCTATAAACGTGCACAAAAATGTCTGCCAAAATCAAAACAGCTGCAGAGCTGGAAGGGAGAAATTTTACCCCAGGCATCAAAGTATTTTATTTTGCTTTTAAGGCTGGCTGAGAAGCTGTGAACACTCCCTGTACTTCAGCCTGTTGACTTACACACAGAAGTTCTGTGTTGGACCAGAAATAGCCACAGTTTAATTAAAGTAATGTAAAATAAATCTTCCCCAAAAGCTTTAAGTAGCTATTTTTAAGCTCTGGTGACTACTTTGAAGCTGTCAAGTCATTTGAAATTCATTTGCTTGACCTTCCTAGTCCTTTTTCATCCTATACATAACATGGTTTTATATTTGCTATGTCCTCAGCCAGTCAAACAGAACACTTCTTTTTCAGTCCCATATACCTTGACATCTCAACACAGAACAACTTAGAGGTCCCAAGCATGTCCTAAAGAAACTGCTGATGGTATCCATATGCCTGGGTCAGCACAGTGGTGTCCTCACCTAAACTGGTACCCTGAGATGGAAGTCTAAGTAGCTTTGGAGCAGCACTTCAGTAAAGCATTCTTATTTATTCCAGAACCTGTGTAGCATCTAGTTCTTATCCTTGTCTGGCTTGATGAACCAATCCCACATGGGATGGCTCAAATACTCCAAAAATGTAATAAGTATAAAACCATAGTATCCTGGCACAGAATATGATTGTAAAGTGAAAAACCACTGAAGATGGGTCTTGATGTACTTAGATGTACACAGTTATCTTTCAGTGATCTCAGATTGTATATTAGACACAAATGCAAACAGTATCCTGTTAGACTGTATGAACATTAAGAAGCTAGTGCATCCTAGGAAGTAAAATGACAGTATTCAAGGAAACATAGCATGGATTTTGTTTCTACATCACCCGAATTGTGATAGACTCAAGATGCTTTTTTTCACTAAATATAGGTGCAAAGTTCTTTGCATTTGCTCAGTAGAGAAGCCACAGTGGATTCAGGAGAATTTGCTAGAACAGTCCTTGTTATGGATGTTGGTGCTTGGGAATTTCTTAAAAAGGTCTTCATATTTTCACTAAAACAATAAAAGTTCATGAGAATCATGCAAATAAAAAAGGAAAGGTCTGATCAGCATGTTTTTTCTTTAAATCATGCAGAAAAACATGGAAAAATATAAAGAGAATATAGCAAATATAGGAAAAATACTCTTTATTGACTCTTGTCTATTCTAGTATCCATCTGCTAATAGCAGATGCCAAATGAAGACTATAAAACTGAAGGAGGTATACAGAAATACACTTGCAGTCTCCTAAACACACAGTCATCAGCATAGAAATCTTCTGAACCAAAAGGTGTATTTAAATCACCATGTTTAATAACAATTATTGCAATTGAGAATATGTATATTTTACCTATTCTATTTCCCGGTTTCTACTCTCTTGTATGTTGAATAAAAACTTCAATAACAGCACTAACAACTGTAGGGCAAATAAAGAAAAAATAGAAGAAAGCATCCTCCACTGCAAATATTTCTAGGTCTGATTCATTAGATGCCTCTAAGTAAAAAAAAACCCAACTCAGTCCATTGATAATACTCTTTTACCTGTCTGAATTGCTTTATTCTTTGATTTAGATTCTCTGTCATTTTATTAGCCAAAGACTTACCAGACTAAGGAAATATTAGATACTTCTTACATTGGAACATTACTAATGTAATAATAATAATAATATTTGTGGAATCTGTGCATTATGGAAATTACAGTAATGTAAAAAAAAAAAAAATCACTAGAGGCAGTTTTACCCATCAGAGAAAGTGTAAATAACTCCTCCTACTTTTACTTCCTGTCACTGAATGGAAGTGCGGGGAAGCATGTAAAAGCTGAACACTTGACATGCAGGTGGATCTTTTGTTTATATTACAATTTATACAGAAAGTCCCTTAGTTTAAATTTCTGATAGTTCAGATTCTTCCCTTTTTTACATTGGTCATGATGACAAGAAGATTATATGTCACAGTTCAGAGCTCTCTCATATCCCAACAAATCATGAAAGATGAGCATGGAGCTTGGTTATTTTGGAGAATAAATGTGTGAAATAAAACATTAGTTCACTCTTTCATGGTAATCACTGATAAGGAAGAATATATGCTAGGATATTTTGTGTCACAGACAAACTTCATTTCGCCTTTCAAGTACAACATTTTTTTTCATAACATTTTCATAACAGACAATCAATTTATTTTAGATATTAATGTTTAGAGGAACTGATGAAAGCATGCTTGAAAATCAGTTTGATTGTATTTATGGGCAAAACTGTATTCTAGTTTTTTAATCAATTATATCGTCAATTAATAAATATTTACTTCTAAAATTCCATTGATGTATAACAAATTCTCTCCCAAAATCTAGGGAAAAAACAAGCAGAGCCCCAATCCTCCTCTCCTCCACTATCAACGCTTCTCTTTTACCATCCCTCTTTTCCCAATATCCTCCCCTTTTCCTGCAAAATTGTACAATGGTACATCATTTGCATAAACCCATCTGCTGGACAAAGCAATCATAGGAGAAGCTGCCTGCTGTGAGAAAGATAGGCAGATGATATTTCACCTCAGAAAATCCAAACAAATGATCATCCTGACAAAAAAAAATATAGAAAAAAACCTATGGAAAAATATATTTCAAATATTATTTTTTAAATATTATTTTTTCAAAAGTAAAATATTTTACTAACACTTTCCAGTAATGGTTTAGTTTTCTTCATTCATTCTCTTTTCCTAAATAAAGTTGGAAAAAAGAAAAATGAATGGAAGGACTTTAAAAAAGGAAGAATAACTAATGATAGTTCCCCAGACAAATAGGAAGTTTTTCACAGAAGTAATAGTTTGGATGTATGAATCTAGTCAGGACATTGGAAAATATTTGTAGACCTGTTGTGGTTTATCCTCTGCTGGCAGCTAAACACCATGCAGCTCCTGAACCACTGATCCTCCCCCTCCACGCCCCCTCCTGTGGCATGGGAAGGAGAATTGGGAGAAAGTAAAAAATGTGAGACTCCGGGCATTGAGATAAGGACAGTTTAATAAAATACAAAGGGAGAAGAAAACAACAGCAATAACACTAATGAAATTATATAAAAAACAAATAATAGAAACCAGGAAGGCTCTACCTGTGCCTAAGATACCAACTTTACCTGATCCATCTGCACTGAAGCTACATACTTCAAGCAAGTTTAAAACAGACATTCCCATGCTGGGCCAGCCATCCTCCTACTGATACCATACTGAATATGGTATTGAATATCCCTTGGCTGGCCCAGTTGATTATCCCAGATGTGGCCTCTTCCAGCTGCATTCCCCCCCCCACCCCCCCCCCAACTCCTTGGGTCAGCATCTGTTATAATTAACCTAAACCAAACCCAGGAAAAATTAATTTATATTTTGTTGAGATATTATTTTTTAATGTTTTTAATGTCAGATAAATGTTCTGCCTCATATTGACAGTTTAACTGATTAATCAGATAATCTTTTATTGAATTCCTCCACCTCAGTTTTCAACATTTACCTCTGCAGAGAAATAGCAGTGACACAAGTCGAGTGGCCTCATCAGTATTACTATTATATAGTTGCCCAGAGAAGTTGCAGATGCCCCATCACTAGAAGTACTCAAGGCCAGGTTGGATGGGGCTTTGAGTAACCTGGTCTAGTGGAAGATGTCCCTGCCAATGGCAGAGGAGTTGAACTGGATGATATTTAAAGGTCCCTTCCAACTCATAATGTTCTATGAATCTGTGATTCTTCAAGCTCCACTACCAGTCCCTACAGTGCTAGTGTCTACATAAATAACACTTTTTTTATGTCTTCACTGATAATATCTCATTTATGGCCTTCTATGAATGGAACATATATAATGTATGTATTTTCTATTATAATATTGTTTTCTTATTATCCTTTTTATGCGTATGTTTTTGTCTTATGTGGTTCCTGGAACATTTTCAGATCTTTTAAAGTATTTGAGTATTAAGATTTTGATTGACTCCTTTATTCTCATTCTTTCTTTTCCTAGCTTTACTGAGTGAAACTTAACCTTTGCAGCAGTCTTGTTCAAATCAGGCTTTCAAACATCCTAGCTTCATAAAGCAAGAATTAATTCAAAATTAATGTATTTCTGGGAACAAGCAGACAAGAATTTGCATTAGAATGTAGATATGGGACAGACTATGTTTGTGAAGGGGAAAAAAATTCAGATTAATGTAAAAAAAAAAAAAAAGCTTCATAAGTCTGTTGTATCTTGCTCATGGTCCTCCAGCTGGGCTGTTGAGCACATGGAGGTTGTTGGACAGTTACTTCAGAAGTAGCTGAAGCATCCACCACGAAGGAACCTGGGAAGATATCAGGAGGGACTGTATGAATAGGGAGACCATAGCTAAATAGAATAACTGTGCAGGGAGATACATATGTGATTAGAGCTCTGTTCACATGAAAATTTCTTTTTAACCAAATCTGAAGTTATAGTAATACTAGAACTTCTGTAGCATTTCAAAAATATTAGAAGCAGTATTGAGGAATCCAAGCATCAAGTAAGTAAAGAAAATGTGATTATTTTAAATATCTTTTTTTATTATGATAAATCTGCAAATGTAAGCATCAATATCCTTATTAGTGATCACACTTTCAATACGTACACCTTGTAATGAATGACAACCCATCAATGCCAACGTTTCATCAGAGATCAGAATGATGGGAATGTCAGGTTTTCAAATACAGACACAGAAGAGGAAAAACATCTCCCAAAGGTGGGGAACTCATCTAATGCACTCAGAATCTGAGAATCTTTTTCTTCTAAAAGCTTTTGAAAATGTACCAATCATCTCAGTGCTTGTGGAAAAACTGGATTTCAGTCTCTCTTTTTCAGGTGAAAAGGGACCTTCATCAATGACAAGAGACTGGTTAGCTCAATCTGAAGAACATGGTTTTGGACTACAGTCTGAAAGCTTTCCTTAGCTCACAAGAGGACAGGGTCTTCTTACTGTTTCCAACTTGGAAATATTCAGAACTGTTTTTGAACCTCACTAGTTAGGTTTTACCAAGATCCATATATTATTACCATCTTAATAGAACATGTATTACAATCAAGTGCAACAGGTACATGGTGTTGTTATTAGCTATTGTGTTAACAAATTTACTTGTGCTATTAATTTAAATTAACATGGAAAAAAAGAAAAGCAGCATATGAAAATATTTAATCAAAGAAGAGGTATATTTATGTACTTTTTGGTTTGGCCTCTATAATTAAAAAATACTAGGAAAAGATATTTTTCTTTTCTTTCTGAAATTTTATGAGCTCTCCTCACAAACAGAAACATTCAATTCTGATGAAATATTTCTCAGTTTCAAAGTACTGGAAACTTGCTCACATAACAATGAGCATTTGTCAAATCAGAAAGAACAATTTAACACAGAGAAGAAAAGATATTTCCTTTAAGCTCTCTATAGCAAATCTGAGAGCTGAGGAACCTGGATAGCTTAGATAACATTCAAACAGGCATCAAAACATGTAGTTCCTCCTTTGAACTTAACTGCTACCTCAGTTTCAAGTGCTTATGACATTTACAAGAGTAAATGTGAAAGACTGAATGACAGGGAAGAAGAGGTACAGTTGAAATGCTGTTTTTCAAGCAAAGGAAAGCTGCAAAGTACAGTTCCTGAGAGCAACAACAACAGAAACCCACAGGTTTTGTTCATGTTATAAATGAAAACTAGACATATTCTCTACCTTCCTTTCAGGGAGCTGTCACAAGATAAATTGCCCCTGCTGATATCAGCTGAAAGATCACTTAGTCACTTTATCTTTTGGTAAAATTTGCGTTTTGGTTGAACAAGAATGAACATTAGATCAAGCACACTTACCTGTTCATTTAGGAATGGAGAGAGTTTAAGCACCTTAATAAGTTCACCATTGTTTTTCAAGTTGTCTTGATTTACTAAAATCAAACTCTAGATGAATATCAGGCAGAAGTACCTGCTACTTAAGCTCAGAACTGCAACTGTTAAGTTCTACAATGTATAAAATGAATTACATTATTTTTTCCATTTCAGTTAAAATAAATTTCTCTCAGGAAGACTGTGTCTGTTGTGTCAAATTTATTATCTTAAAAAACCCTCAAATGTCTATTGTAAAAGAACTACTGTAAACGTTCTGCTTTGACAATTTTAAAAATTAAACTTCTCCAGTTCTACTATGGAAGAAGTTTTAAAACATGAAAGTCATTAAAAATCCATGAAGTTAAATGCTTGAAATATGGTGGTTTGAATTATTGTAACATTGTTTCTTTTACATAGTCACACCTCATGAAAACATGAGATTTTTCTTTTTGAATAAAGATATGATAAAGTGATAAAGATATGAGAAGTACAAAAGAGGAGATGGGCAAATAAGAGAAATCTTGTAAATGATAACAAGTTGGAAAGCCAGATTTCTGATCATCTCTACAGGAAAAAAAAAAAAAAACCAAACCTGTGAAAATCATGTCAGAGTACATGTGATGATAAAACGGCCATAAACTGTTTCAGTGCACTTAGCAAATTGTTTACCTTCCAGAAGTTCAGCTTGGTGCATAAAGTAATGTGGATATCCAGGCTCCCTGGTGTGCTTTTTGTTCACTGGTCTATGAAGAAATCTACAATTACCTGAAAGGAGGCTGTAGTGAGGTGGGTGTTGGTCTCTTCTCCCAAGTAACTAGTGACAGGATGAGAGGACATGGGCTTAAGTTGTGCCAGGGAAGGTTTAGATTAGATGATAGAAAAAATATCTATACTAAAGAGTGGTGAGGCATTGGAACAGACTGCCCGGGGGGTGGTGGAGTCACCATTCCTGGATGTATTAAAAAAAATGTGTAGACCTGGCACTTCAGGACATGGTTTAGTGGTCATGATAGTGTTGGGTGGATGGCTGGACTTGGTGATCTTAGAGGTCTTTTCCAACTTTTATGATTCTATGGATCTATAGTTCATGGAACATGCCTTGAAAATCTAGAGGACAAGTCATTTTTGTGTCCTGGGAGGAGCTGAATAAAGTAAATCAGCACTCATAAAATCACTACAGAACCACAGAAGTGTTGAGATTGGAAGGGATGTTTGGAAGTCATCAGGTCCAAACTCCTTATCAAGGACCTAGAGCCAGTTGCCTCAGACTATATCTAGATTAATATCTCCAAGGATAGAGACTCCACAATCTCCCTGGAAATCCTGTACCAGGGATTGGTCACCCAAACAGACAAAAAGTGTTTCCTGATGTTCAGAGTGATCCTCCTGTGTTTCAGTTTGTGACCATTGCCTCCAGTCCTGTTACTGGGCACGACTGAAAAAAGCCTGGCTCCATTCTGTTTCCAACCTCATTTCATGTATTTGTATGCATTAGAGAAATGTCCTCTGAGCCTTCTCTTCTCCAGGGTAAATGGTACCATCTTTCTCAGCCTTTCCTCACAACAGTGATTCTCTATTACCTCCCTATGGCCCTTGGACACTCTTCAGTAGCTCCATGATTCTCTTGTAGTGGGGAGCCCAGATCTGGACATAGAACTCCAGATGTGGCTTCACCAGTGCTGGGGGCAAGGACCTCCTCCCTCAATCTACTGGTAATCCTCTGCCTAATGAAGTCTAGGGTACCATTAGCCTTCTTTTCTGTAGGGTCACACTGCTGGCTTGTGTTCAAGTTGGTGCCCACCAGGATCTTTCCTTCCAAGTTGCTTTGCAACGGGGTGGTCCCCTGTACATACAAGTGCCTGGTATTGTTCTTTCCCAGATGTATTCAGATACCTTGAAAACTTAGTAAGTTGATGACATTGTCAGTATTTGACATGAAATAAAGGGGATTTCATAATAGTTTTATTCTTTCATTCTCAGAAGTAGGTGCTGTTATTTTCTGTTAAACTGTGACTTAACCCTGGGATGTATATTAGGCTTAAGAAGAAAAAAATATCAGTTTAAAATAGCTCTACTATTCGGACAAAAACCACTTATTAGCTGTAATTCTTTCACTTACTAGTCAGTCAGTGTGACAAGGAAATTTTTCACTCCTGTTCAGAGCTATTTCTTCCTCTTGAAATGATGATGACACTTGCATCCATACTGAATATCGTGTTATTCTGCACTGCTTCCAATGGGGCTGCAGGTGAAGACTCTTGCTCAGCTGGACTGCTATGTGTGTCTTAGGACACCCACTGGTATGGGGACTAGCCAAGGTGATGTAGGCCTAACGTTAGTTTTACACCGTATATGCATAGACAAATTAAGTTTGATTTATGAGCAACTGATTTACTTAAAATGTGTGAGAGTTCTGGAAAATCTGGGAATTACTCAGTCTCAATTAAGGTAACCGTATTTTTATCAGGTTTAATGTTGTTTCACTACTGCAGTTGAAAGTGTTATGTCCTTATGCTCATCTTCCTTCTTACACTTTAGAGTTCATTCTGTTGTATTTCACTTTCCTTGCATTATTTTTACATTAAGAAAAAGAAATCACAACATATTTTAAACAATATAAACATCCATTTTTCCCACTCTGAACAAAAGTGAGGATGAAAAAACTTTGCAACATTTCTTATTTCCAAAAAGATTTTATTTATAAGTGTTTTTTTCACATTGTTTTATTTTTTGAAAGAAGACGTAGTAACTGTTGAATTCTGAGACAAATTTTCTTCCTCTTCACTGCCTTGAGGAGGTGGAATATTAAAAAAAGAGAGGACTTCTCTTGATGTTTGAAGAAATTAAATCTATTTTGGGGGAAGGGCTATGCACAGCTCAAAATGTTATCCTACCGAGTAAGATGTCTACTGGATAGGCAACAGTCACAGTAATAATCAGACAGCCACAGTCTCACTGCTCCCTTTGCACTGACTCTAGCATTAAGAAAGTCCAACTCACAACAGTCTGTGCAATACACCATACAAAGGAGAGAAATTCGGATGGCTTTAAAGTGAGTGGGTTGGGACTATTGGTTTTGGCAGCAGCTTACCTTAAGAAAGGCTAAAAGCCTATCACAAAATCACAGAGGCAAAAGGCGTAGTTTGCAGACAAATTACATGATTGTCAGAATATTAGAGAGAATAACTTAATCCAGTTTATGTCAGCGATAGTGCTGTTCTACCCTCCCTTCACACTCATCAGTGTGTTCCTGCCATCTGTCACCTCTGAATTAGCAAACCAGGCAGTGGGTGAATTTAGGAAAAATCATTAGACAAAATCTAAATGATGATGCTAGAACAAGGCTCTACTACATGCTTCACATTTCTGTTTAATGAAAACTGAAATCTGAATTGGTCAATCAGAAAACCACTTAGCACATCAGTGTGTTTTGATACAACGAGCCATCAATGAGGATTTTATAACGTCTCAGGTTATTAATTGTCAGAGCATGATTTTAACTCTTTTCCAATATTAGCTGTAAGTATAGCCTATATTTCACTTAGGTCTATGGAGTAAGAAAATAAATGTTTGAGGGCCATTTCTCTGAATCAAATTTCCTCGTGTTTTTCCATTTTGGTAGTCTAATTATACATTCTATAAAAGGGGTGTAAAATACTGTCATACCTGAATTCTTCACCTCCCATGCCTTGGCATCTTCTTCCTCTGACTTTGTGTTTGTGTGTAAAGTTCATACAGCACCCTTCCTGACAGAACTGTGCTCCTCTTTTTTTCCCATGATTCTGAGGCAACAAAGATCCTCTACTGATGGCATGTATTAAGAGAAAGGTTGAAAGGGCTGCTAAGGTGAAGCTTGAATTGTACACACAAAGCAAGGACATAAAAGAATCTGGCTCAGCTGTTAAAATATAGTGTTTTACCCCAAATCCATTACTGAAACTAAAGTAGTACATCCCTGCCTTAGTGGTTTTATACATTGAAAAACAGGGTTGAAAACCTGTTTTCAGGCCTTCACCTTCTTACCTCCTGACTAGTTATCAAAATATTTGTTGCCATCTGTCACAGTTGCAAACCTGCAGCCAGTCCTGTTGTCTGTCAACTTTCCATGTCATGTTATGACTTGACTCAAGACAATATTGACAGCTGTGGCAGAATGAGATTAGGAAAAATCACTATGATGTGATGAATAGAACATGTGAACGTATATAATCAGCATGAAACTATCTTCTTCTTAAAGTGCAAATCCCAAAGGCTTTGGGCTAGCATATGTGATGTTAGAATTGACTATATTCACCTCCAATGGAAATGGGATGGTCTTCTCAGCACAAAATGCAAGTGTTTGTCTATAGTTCAGGTATATAAACAGTGCATACAGCACTGCCACTGCTGAAGACTAAGTACAGGCAGCAAAGTACCTATTTCTGCAACCTGTTGGAAGCTGTTTACAAGAGAGAAGGAAAATTGTTGATAAATTTGGGAGTAGGAGGACAGTGATGTTCCATCTGTGACCCTATGCTTAAGGCTTATTCTTCAGAAGAGCTGGCACTGTTTATTCTTGATTAATTGAGGTCAGGAAATAAGTGATAAATGGAGACTGTATTCTTGCTGTGTTAATCATTCACCTTTTGTAGAAGGTATAGGCAGTCATAAAAACTCAGTATAAGAAATTTATGAACTATTCTGTTGCTTGCAGAAGAAAGTTAAACAGGAACACCTAGTCATTGCTTACCTGTTGGCAGGTTCCCCTTCTGAGAACAGCCATTCTCTGTGGTTCCCTGAGTGTTTCTTGGGAATATGTATCAGCAGCCATTGACAATGTTATTTCTCGTCACACTGTTAGCTGTCACAAGGACAAGTAGCCAGACAGAACCTGAACAGGCCACTGGAACATCTCCTGTTGCCGACACTGTTTAACATAACCTTCACTGTGAAAATGTTTCATTCCCTCCCCTGGTGACTCCACTGGGAGGATCTGCAGGGATAGTTATGGTGTGGTGAAGAACAGGATGGTTCACAGTCACAGCCACAGCACCACTGCTATGATAACCCATCAGGGGACAGCACAAGAACTTCAGCTTGCAATCAGTTCCTGAGGGAAGAAGGGGCAGGTCCTGTTCCAGCTTTCTTGAGAGCTTCTTTTGTTGTTACAGGAGATGTCCTTGGGCTCAGCTAGATAAAGTTAGAAGGTGCTAGAGGCTGTGACACATACCTAGAGACTCAATTTATTCATACATAGCTACACTTGTGGGTTCTCAAGTCAGCACTGTTTTTCAGCTTACTCAGCCTTTCTTTTTTTCCTGGTGTTTAGCTACCCCATCAGCTATATTTGTAGAGAGTAATAATATTCCCAGTTGCCTTATTTTTACTAGACTGCACAGTGCAGATTTTTTGTCTCCTTTTATACAAAAGACTGTCTATTTCTTGAATTTTCCTAGTAATTTCTCTGTGTAGCTACTACAGTATGAAGTAATTTTTGGGTCTGGGTGACTAAAATTGAACACAATAATCCATCCTCAATATTGTCCTTGTTACACTGGAAATACATCTCTGAATTTTAGGGTTTGAAAGTAAATAGCTGTCTTTGCTGACTGTGGATCACACTAAACAGTTCAGTATAGGTCAGACTCAAAATTGAAGCATGTTTACAGAGTAGAAGAAGAAAATTAGTGGACACGGATTGATGTGGAAAGTTTGTCAACTTGCTGTTCTTGTAGGATATTTTTTTTGTTTTAATTATACTGATAGAAACAATCATCAAGAAAGATATTAATAATTTGTGGTTTGTTTTCCCTCCAACCACTTCAGAGATACAGGTATGTCTTCTTTTATTGACACAATATCGGGCTTGTAACACTGTGTTTAACTTTAATCAGTCTGATAGGACCATCTGGAAATTGATTAGGAAGGAACTTCCCATAATGATGTGTTATTTAAATATCTGGTGGGATAAATAAGTAGATTTCACCCATAGTCTATGTGAGTGGTCATTTTGTCTATTATTCAAATGAGTCAACTTAATTAAATCTATTTTTTCTCTCTGAAGCATTACAGATGCTTTTCCCAATACTCTTTTTCTTCAGGCTTGTAATTATTATTTTCAGTATGTATATCCTAAACATTTTCTAATAAAATCCAAACAGAAATGTGACAATGCATAGCAATGTGTACTATGCCCATCATCATTCTTGTACTACTGCTACAATATATACACAAAACAGAAAGCAATTTTTGAAAAAGCACAGCAAGCCAAACAAACACTGCATTGTAAGTATGATACTCAAAGGAGAAAAATAGAGAACTAAAACATAAGCACAAGTTAACATGTTGTTGATATAGAGAGAAACCAAGAAGTCAGATCAAGGCTTAACTGTGTTTCAAAGGGAAAAGAAAGCAAAACTGAGTATAAAAGAAAGTCAGAAATGTCTTGTACTACTTCATCTCTGGGATCAACACAGAGATGGAAAAAAAAAAGGAAAACAAGAGACCTGGAGCAGTGTTGAAATAGGAAGACAGATTAAACTAGACAGAAGCAAGTCTGAAGGAATTACGGTGGAATGAAAGAAAATTATGACACTCTATCAAAGGAAAATGGAAGTATAATTTGAAGTAAATTCTCCTTTAGAATGAAAGAAGGTGTCTGCTACTTTTTGAAGATAATTTCATTTCAATTACTTCCAACTATTTTAAAAACTTTATCTGAGAAAAATCAGAGTTTTTTTGTTCATTATGGAGGTTCAGGTTCTATATTTTTTCATCTGTACCAGGAGAACTCCTCTCAGAAGTGTTCAGTCATGTTCTGCATTTGGCTAGGATAGGGTTAATTTTCACCAGAAGCTGTGAGGGGATCCACAGCCAGGATAGACAGCTGAACCAGCCGATGGCATATTTGATATGATACTGATGTCATGCGGCTATATAAGGGCTGGGGTTGGTCCAGGCCAAGCAGCAAGATCTCAGACATGATGCCCTGCGGTCAGTCCAGGTTTAGTCATATATCACTTGTTTTATCTATTATTTTGTTACAATTATTGTTATTATTCTTTTTTTCTTCTCCTCTGACCTAGTTCTATTAAATTCTCTTTATCTCTACCCACAGGGTTTTCCCTTTTTCTCCCTATTGTCTTTCCGATATCGTGGGAGGGGGGCTGAATGAGCGGCCACATGGTACTCAGCTCCCACCCATGTCTAAAGTACAAAAGCTATGCTCCTGGAAAAAGAATGCATGATTTGTAGTTGTTCTGCTAAACGACATTGAAAAAAAGAAAAGAATGGAATAAAGAGTAGGTGTATTGGTTTTGAAATTATTTCACATGGTGCAGTGTTTGTTTTTTTCATCCTGTTTGTACCATTTTTATTACTGATCTGCAAACTACTCTTTGGGCTACTCCATGACAACAGTGCATATAGTTGCACAGCTAAGTCCACAGGAGATATTTTTTCTTTTGTGTCTTTTTTGGTTATTTGTAGTGTATTTTTCCTGGAGGGACTTCTGAAGATTTGGGATATGTTAAGTTGGTTCTAGAAAGTAAAATAGGAACGAGTGAAAAAAGTATTACATATACATTTTTAAATGTGTCCAAGAGGAGTTCCTTTACATGTTTCTGCCTCCAATCTCTGGGACTAAACACTGCCAATCTATGCATTTTTTATTTTTTTTTTATGTATAGAATAGTTAGAAAAGGATGTCTTTATAAAGGTGAGATTTCCCATTGTTCTTAGGAAGTAAAGTATATCATGAGGAACACTTACATATTATACAACTGGCTTTAGCAACACAGGAACCTAGGAGAAACTTGTTCATCATGACTACTACAGCAACATGCTGCTTGTCACCATGGAAAGCAATATGGAAAAGGAATAGGCTCCCTTCAAATACTGTTCCTCTTAAAAAAGTTGACTTTGTGCATGAAGGTGACATTAACCCACCTTTTCCTCATCTTCCTTCTCACGTTGTAAATGAAATATTGGAGGATATTTATAAGAAATGTTAGTTTCCAGACATTCCCCTGGACAGAAGTATGGGTGCAAGATAACAGTCTGAAAATAGTGACATAGAAGGGATGAATTTTGGAGACAGAAATTGCAAAATCATTGAATCTAATGAAGAAAATAAGTGTTGCACTGATCCATTTTATTTTTTTAATGTATAGCATCACATTTTCATGACATTTGGTTTTATTCGCTGTCATTTCACTTCCTTTCATCTAGTTGCTCAGAAGACTGAAATGCATAATTATCTTTAACTACTGAGTCCTCAAAATACCATTTAATAGCCAGCTGACAGTAGAGATAGACTGAGGTCTACTGACATCTCAAGTGATCTACATGTATGTGTACTTACAAGTCTAGTTCTAAATATATAGAGCTCTTCTTTATCCATGTCAGCACAAAGGAGATAGGTATTGAATTAAGACCTATATGATATGATTTAAAAATATCATTGCTCCAGATTTAGACATTCACAAAACTGTGAATGGCCATTATGACTGCTGGGGTTTCTTTATAACTTTGATCACATCTTATGAAGTATTTTCTAGTTCTTAATAGCTACCTTTTTGTTGAAGTAGAAGTTGAAGAGAGTTGAAGTCAAAAGAAAATACAACATGTAGACTGTCCTAAGAGTTCATCATTCCACTAAAAATGATTTCCTTTTTGTTTCTAGTTTCAGACACCATGTCTTATTTTGATCAATTACTTATCAAGAACTAGGCATAGCTCTGAAACTTGCAACATCTATTAAAGATCAAGGTTTTTAATAAGAATATGCTGTACACTATAGAAGAAAATACAAAGCTGTAAATAATTTTTGTATCACAAACCAATCCTGAACCTTTTGTATTTAGTCTTCATGCCATTTGAGAATTGTCTCAGGACAGTATAACGCTGTTAAAAGAAATCCTGAGTTCATCATCACATCTAGTAGGTTTCTGCTGATAACTTTTCATCTATGATTAATGGGTCCGTTATTTCAAATTTGATGTGTAGTTCACACGATGTACAAGTGAGTGACTTTAGCAGGAACCAGAATATGTTTAATAAAACATAAAAGTGAGCTTCAGCTTTATGGTTCTATCTATGCTTAGCAGTATTTTTTCCCATATTGATATGGTTTTTTCCTGGTTTTCAAACTTACTTGGTTTTTGTTGTTTTGTTTTTTCTTGTAGCAAAGTCTTTTACTATCTTACAAGTCAAATTATATCTTAAAGCTAATTTCCTTTTATATCCTTATGGGAGTCCTCTTGATTGTTAGAAGTTCCTTATAGATTTCCAGTATGTATGACAGTTTAACAATTGTTCTCCATTCTTTAGTTCTATGAATATCAGATGTCATAAAATTAATTTGAAATATAAAATAAAAAATTGGTATCTTTGACAGTTTTTAATCTCTCCGGAGAAACTGTCTACAACAATTTCACTTGCAATAAATACATGTTCACTAGGATTTAGGTTGGAGCCATTGATTCATTTCATAGTATAAAATAACTCAAGCTGGAAGGCACTCATAAGGATTGCTGAGACCAACAGCATATGAAAATACAGGCTGATATGTGTGACAGACATTTACAGGAGTGGATACTGTGGAACCTGCCTAAGCCACCAATTCAGAGACTTGCTCTTGCTAAGTCTTTCACCATGGCAATACCTGGTAACTTGGACTAGGTTGAATATGATCTAAAAGAATATGTAACAAAAGCTGCATTCTGACTGACCTTACAAGAATCAGTCAGTAGACCTAAAATAAATTATTTCCTTCTTTTCAGTACTACTGAAGTTGTACTTCATTAACTGCATCCATCTTTATGCATCCAGTCCCTGAAGGACAGTGGGTGGAGGTGGACTGTAACCTTGGGTACATGGCTGCTGGCAGCATTCCTGCTTGGGGCAGGAGGCAAGTCTGGATGGCCACCTGAGGTCTCTTACCACCAGCAGCCAAGTGACATTGTGACTATATGATTGTGATGAAGAGTCAGAACAGGACAGGTCAGATTAACTTAAATCTTGTGAACTGAGTATTGTTCAGAATGTTTATATATAGATTTAGTCACCTTAAGAGAAAGAAGAGATTTAAATCTGAGTCTCAAAACTGTGTGAAATGGAGCATCTTAATAATTTCCTGATGGGATTTGTGAAAGACACTTTCTGTTTCACTTCCTTATTTTGTCTAAAATTTCTGAAAAGATAGATATTGTTTGGCTGTGAAGGAAATGATTTGTTTCTCTTTTGAAATGGATGGTGTAAGAGTGAAAGGAAGCAGATGTTTTTGACAAGGTATATTCACAGATGTAGATTAATTCAAACCAAGTATTTCTTCTGTATTTTAAGGTTCAGCAGAGCAGAAAAAAGTCACTTTTAAGTTACATTTAAGTAAGCTTTAGGTTTTGGGCAGATATGAATTTCTGAACTATCATTTAAATTTAAGTAAACAAAATTCTGAGTGAAACATGACTTAAAGAGTAGTCCTTCAACTCTATTATAATCTAACACTTGACTTTCCCAAGAACACTCATTAGCAGATGAGTAACCTGGGAGAGAAACAACCTTCTGCTGTGAAGTAAATGCAAAATCTACCAACCAGATGAGCTTTGGAGTAACTGGAGTATCTTCCATGTCTTTGACTTAGTGCTTCTTCCAGGTAAAGCAATGCATATGACAGGTTATAAGTTTGCTTTATATCTGTGATTCACCTGCTTTTCTTTTTACCATCTTTCTCCTTTTATTATTTCTTTAGTTTTTGTCTAAAACAGCTGCTGTCCTATGACTGTAATTTAATTTGTGTTGCTATAGATTAGAGAGATTTTCAATTTATTTACAGATCTAGCAATCAAGAATATTTATATTTTATAAGAAATCAACTCTAATTTACAATGTACAGCCAACTTGCCTGTTTATAGTGAAAGGACAAAGCTGTTTCAAGGATATTTTGAGTTCTTGTTAAGTTTGCTGGTCCAAAGGAGTTCCTTATGTATTTATAGCATTCCTATCTGCAGTAACATTCTTTTACAATTATACCCAACTAAAACTATACATGTTCTATATACTTGTTCACATTTAAATGAATCTATTTCAGAATTAATTTTATATTACATTAATTTAATGCATTGTAGCAAAAAAATTCTTGGAGAAGATATAAAATGATCTGATATGATATTGATTGCTTCATGCGCAAGTGTCTATTTTCAGAATCTTTTTAGACTTAAGAACAAAGCAGACAGAGAGACTTATGTCTACTTTTCTTATGTAAGACATGAATTTTATTAATGGATTCAGTTCCTGACTGTCAGTGACACTTGGTTGAACAGATAGGCACAGATACTGGCATGAAAACTAAACAACAGATACATGAAAAATTTGTCCTGACTTGTCTCATTGACATCTATCAATCTACAAGCAATGCAATCCTCACAATATTTTCTTTGAAAGAGCATAAACAATCCTGGATCTCATGGGGAAACACACATTCAAGACATAGGTCAGGAAAAGTCTTACCAGTCTGAGATTTATTTCCACCCCAACTTTCATTTTTGTCAGCCAGCTTGGTGCATCAGACTTGCCTCACAGTCAGAAATTTTAAAGGGAGATCAGATTTTGGCTTTGTGATATTAAAAATCAGTCTTATTCAAGGACAAAAAATAAATCCTTTTCAGAACAGTGAGAGTAAACCTAATAATAAAGATCCATCTTTGGGTTTAGTCCTTTGAAATTAATTAAATTTATCACTTCTTTTTTTTTTGGCTTCTTAACTTTGACATTTCTATTAGAGATAAAAGCAGTATCTCATGCTGATGTTTGGAAAGCACTAAGCACTAAGGTTTGACAACATAAACCTCCACCTAGTAACAGCGTGAAGGATCCTCTGCCTTGTCATTGAGATCTGTGGGATTTCGTGTACAGGTAATATTCTCAGCTGGTGTAAAGCACAGGGTTTTGGTATCTACACAACTCTGCCATCTGGAGCAGAATTGCTTCACTGGTTGTAGGTAGAAGTTCTGCAGAGCACACCAGGAATGCAGTGGAGAGCATCACACAGTGTGTAGCCGAGCTTCATGACTCTGGAGTCCCTGTCAAAAAATTTAAATTGACAACTTTTTCCATATAGAGACATACTTTTTTTAAAAATTATTTTCCACTTTCAGCATATCCTAAAGTTCTTAGTGTGTAAATGATAGGACTACCTTTGTTTACTTCAAAGTAATACCACAGCAAGGTTTGGTTTGAAAAGCAGTCCTCTGAGGTCACCAAAATGATCTCCCACTGATGTCAGGGTAATTTCAGCTGTGTTCTGCAGCTTGATAGAAAGAGATTGTGAAAAGTCAAAAGCTGTTATTTCCAGACATGCTCTGTTGCTCATGATTGTTACATTTCTATAAAAGAAAAAGATGATTCTTTCTCATGAATGGGAAAAAGTAAAACATTCTCCTCTTAACAATGATAATAAAAATACTATCTTACTGCTATCAGACATCTTACTGATATCAGACGAGCTTCCTCTGGGACCTGTAAACAAAACTGGTAATATTTCAATTCCCCAGAAAGACCAAGTGAAAATGGAACTACCTTGTGGACTAAGATACTGCACAAGGAAAGTAAGGATATTAGAATTTATTCAGGTCATTGTTGCTGGGGACTTTTGATGTGGGTTTGTGAGCTTACCTTACAACAATCAGACTTAATCTAAGAATAATTAGGATGATAGGATCAAATATTAAGTGATGTCAAACCAGGAGCTCAGATGAAAGCTCCAAAATTACGGTCATTCAAAGGACATGTAGGCTCAATCAGATCTCTCAACTATTAATTTTTGGTGCAAGTTTAATAGTCATGTGCTTACAGCAACGAATATATGGCAGTTTACTGTGTCTCCAGAATTGCTGCCGTAAAACCCTAGATTTTTATTAAAAAATGATTTAAATTTAAATATTAACATCAAAAACATTTTGTCTCAACAACAATAAACTTTCATGTAGAAATATAAAACAACTTGCAACTCCTTTATCTGTTTCTGTGTGCTTCACAAGTAAGCCTGCACATGGGCACATGTGCTAGATATAAATAAATTGATTTCTGAATTATAGTAATCTTGCTACCTGTCATGTAGTGACTGAGCAACCAGCTCTGTACCATGACATAAAGGGTTACTCAGCTTGCAGGTGTGCAGAGATCATAGAATCATAGAATTATCAGGGTTGGAAGGGACCTTAAAGATCATCTAGTTCCAACCCTTCTGCCACGAGCAGGGACATCTCCCACTAGATCAGGTTGCTCAGACCCCCATCCAGCTTAGCCTTAAAACATTCCAGGGATGATGTTTCCACCACCTCTCCAGGCAACCTGTTCCAGCGTATCACCATGACCATGGGGTTGTAGGATTCCATAGTACCCAAAGACATGAGGCTTTATTCTCTAAATTCCTTTGTTACAGCTTTCCATAAATATCACACAAACTACTACTAGTAAGTAATAGCACAAAATCACCACTACCAAGTATATCTATGACTAATAAAATTAATGTAAATGTATATATGTATATTTATTACAAACTACTATCAGTCATCAATAACACAGTATCGATAATATGGCAGCAGTCAATAGTAGAAACAATCATTTGTAGAGCAACAGAAAATTCTATAGCAACAATTAATATAACAACATCATCTGTTATATTACTATTTTATGCATAAAATATTGTATTTCTAGCTATGTGAATAAAATCACAATATATAAATAGAAAATATAATATATGCTGTTATATTAATAAAAAGTATGATGTTATTTAAAAATTGTTGCTCTACAAATTTTTATTTTGTAGTATTTAATTTTGTTATTTTTTATATTATTTAAATTTATTATGTTTCTTTTATTATTTTACATTATATTGTTTTATTTATATTAATATAATATTTGTATTTATTATAAAGTAATATTTTATATTAATATAACATCATATATTGCTACAAATTTTTACTTACTGTTGATGAAGTAATTCATCAACAACATAACCATGTTTTTATGGTAGATTATTTATATGAACATGTAGTACCAGTATCAAGTGAATTAGACAGATTTCAGAGGACGCCGAACCATCCTAGAAGGGAGGAAAAAGTGATCCCATAAGGGAACCCAACCATCCCAGAGGTGGAAGGACAAACCAAACTAACCCTGAAAACAGGCCCAAAGGAGGACCATCAAAACAGCATGCAGAGTCTCACTTCAGGGCTCTTCTGCATCACAGAGCCTGGAGTCAGCTGGGCATGTCTTGTGAGCATCCAAGATCTCATAGAAAGTTCATGTGAAGAGTTTAGCCTGTACAGGAAAAGAAAAGTGTGTGCAACATGGGAAGTGACCAGCAAAAGAGGCTCTATTTTGGGTAAAATTTTAGTCCTTTTCATACCATAGAGACAAAAGAGAGCATAGAACATTGCCACTTTGAGTAGCCAATAGATAGTGTTAATTTCTATTTTGCATCCAATAGATGATGACATTTTCTGTTCTTTCAGAGCCATTTTATTTTCCCAGACAGTTTCCTCTTTTCAGGTGATAAGTCATCTTTACATTCTCTTGTATTTACACTCATTGATGGTATCTGAGGATATCTCTGGTTTGTAGGTACCCTAGCTGTACTTCAGAGAGGCCAGCTGCACTTTTCAGGACATTTCTGTTTCCCAGGTTCATGGCTCCCAGACTGGCAGGCAATTTCACTATCAGTATATTTGAGGACATATATTCTGTTCAGTAATTTCCCCCTCCTAAGCAGGCCACATTTATGGTTGTTTGTATCCCTAGGTAAGGGTGATTTTCTGAATATAAGTGTGAGTAGGCACAGTGAAGGCAGCTTTACAGATTAAAATTATTGTTATGGACATTTATTTTGTGAAAGACTTTGTCTACTACAAAGCACGTCTTAAAACTGTGATCTTAATAGAACAGGGGGCACTGTTGAGGCTTACTGAACTGTATGGGTTTATGATATCATCATGGAATATTTCCCCAAATCATAATCATTTAATCTTTTGGTAAATATTAAGAAGTACACATTATTCCCACGTTGGCTGTTGACTTTTAGAGCTATAAAGTAGGTAAAGTACATCACTTCCATTTCTCATATTGAATAATAATAAGGTGTTGGAGGTTAACTAGAGGATTTCGAGAGAGGACCTTAGAGAGTTAGATGCTTAATGTCCTTTGTCTTTATTAAGAATAACCTGACTGGGCACTTTTAAATATCCCAATAGTTACTGCTACTACACTTTAAGGCAGATATGTGATCTTTGCCAATGTCAGAATGAGATCTAAAACTCTTATTTCCTAAAAAACATTGCCTAATTCTGGTCTTACACAAGTTATCTTTCTAAGTACTTTGTATCCTCACCCTCTTTTTTTCCTCCTTTGTAAGATAAAATCACAATATTCTGATTACTAGAAGAAAATTTGGAAGTATGTCTCTGTGCAGTTCTTGGAGATATATAGATAAGTACTAATGCTTTATTATCACTTTCACGTTATGTTTTTTTCAGAAAGAGTGGTTTGTTTAGGACCTAGGCTGAGGAAACTTTGGTGGTTTTAGGACATATTGTTAGTTGTGTTAATAATGTCTTAAATGTTTAAGTTTGGAGATATTCACAGACCATGATTGTTTCATAATGTGAACCACAGTACTGCTCAATGTGAACCACAGTACTGCTCAATGTGAACTATTATGTAGATGACCATAGGTAAGAATAAACAGGAAATGGGTCAGAAAAAGAACTCTGAAGTACTTGATTTGTACTGCCATACTTTGTCTCCAAAATATGTATATCTCCAATGTACTTTATCTCCAACATACTTTGTCTCCAAAGAAAGAAAACACATAAAGACTGCATCCAAAGCTACATGTTCTAAATATGATAACCTTGAAGATGACATTGCAATTTTGACTTTTTGTACTATTAGTGACTGTAATATAGCAAATAAATCCTTGGAACAGAAAAACAATTGAAGTGTAGAAGGAGCAGTGTGACATGAAGTGATGTAGCAAAATAGCTGTTCGATAGATGTTCAATAGATGTTCAGTCTAACCAAGTATGTTCAGTATTGTTTTTTATATCTGATTTGTTCAATGTTATGCTTTTTTACAAACCACCATTTCAAGGAACTGGATATATTTTATTTAGTCTTTAAGCAAGTGCATTGATTTCTGAATCTAAAACTCTAGCCATTGAGGTAGAATCCTGACCAGTCATTACACAAAAGTACTTTTAGATTAATTGAAAATGAATGAGGAAAACCAGATTTGTATGAGGAACAGACCAAAACTGGTGAAGGAGTCATGATGTGCATGTAGGTATAAAATATATCTCTCTATATATGTGTACAGTTATAGTTACACATACATAGATATAAATATATACACACAAAGTAACATTATTGTAAAAAGACAATATATTGAAGGTTCTGCTCTCTACTGTGTGGATTTTCATCACAAACAGGGAAAGGTACTCCTTTTAAAAGATTTTCAGTTAATGAATCTTCTTTTTACAGTATGGACCACCAGGCATGGGGGAAATTTTGCTTTAAGGTGTCAACATGACAACAGTGTAAGCTGTTTACCAAGTCACCCAGCTCAGAAGTCTAGCTATTGAGGAGGCTGCTCTGCAGGCATTTGACAGATGTTTGATTCTGGTTTTGACTCAAAAAACATCCAAGTAAAGCAGGAAATGCTGGAGGCACCTTGTCCTGCAATGACAAAACCTGACACTTTAGATGAATCTTGAAACTCAGTCATTACATTGTTCTTCTGCTTTTTATTTTTTAATTCATCAAGGCCCAGATAGGGCTATAAGTTATATGAATAAACATTTTTCTGTGTCACAATTGGCAGGATGAGTTGCACTATGTAAACTTTTATTTGCTTATTAAATTCATTTAAAAGTCTCCTAGCCAGTGTCTTTGTTTATGCATGAGAAACTACAGAGTTAAGTTGAAATAGTGCCGGGATGTATACATGCACTCACACTTTAAATCAGTAGATCACAAGGTATTTAATAACTAGATCATATTTTCACTTCCCATATGGAAAAAAAAGCAAAATATATTTTGTGATATTTTTCCTAGTTATTAAAATAGTCTCAGGGGAGGCATGGTTCTTTCTCAAGTCATTAATAGACCATAGTCAACCAGATAATTTCTGAGGATACTAAGCACTTGATCCAAAGCCCATTGAACTCAGTAAGAGAATTTCTGTCAACTTTTTTTTTTGTTATACTAAAATTCTGAGCACAAATGCAGGGCTATTAAAAAATTAATGCTTAGTACACTTCACAAACACAATAATAAGAGGGACCTATAAATTAGTTCCATGTTAACTAGCTCTGAACATGGCTATTCTCATCTATTTACAGTATTCAAGCACAATATCAACAATTTGTGCTTCCCTTTATTTTTCACAGCAGGACATTATTATTAATATTATTTTGGTTTTGCTTTATCTAGAACAGCATTAAGTAATCATTTGCCTTCCTCATTTTAGTGCTCATTCAAGGTCAGTTTGAGTTAAAGGTGGTAATGTAAGATAAAAAATGAAATTAGAGAGACCACTTTTTGGTCTTTATTTCAATTAGCTGCAGGAGGAACAACACAGTTTCAGAGAAATTTACCACACCATTTGAGATACTGGTTCCTTCCCCAGGTTGTTTCCTATTTTTGACCAGGTCTGTACATTGAAGGAGTAATTTACAGTCTGGGTGCAATCCAAAGAGCAATGCTTTTGGCCCGCATCACAGCAGAAGTGAGAGGCTACTTCACTGCAGTCCCTTAGCTTTGGCACAGCATTTTATAGTGGAGAGGGACTAGGGACAACAGCCACTGCCTCTCAGCTGCCTGGGAAACCATCCTGGGACACCAGGAAAAGGTGCTGCTTGTCTACTTGGAGGCAGCAGGGCAGCCAGCTCATAACTGTCCAGGTTTTGCACTTTGGGATGGGGACCCTGACTGCCTCTGTAAGACTAAGTGGGGAGTGAGGGAGGATGAAGGCACTAAGGCTGTGGTGGAAAAGGAAACTGGACATACTGTTTGCATGCCTAAGTGTGTGAAAGAAAGAGAGATAGTGACTGCTGGGGAATAGAGGACTCTGTTTCTCCTCTCCTTGTTCTGGAGATAGTGGTACTCAAGGAGAGGGGAGTTCATGAGTCTACAGCTGTGTGTCTGGAGGGACCTGACAAAATCTGAGAAAGAAGGAGCAGGATTTATATGAGTTCCTTTAACCTGTCTAAATATTAGATACCTTATCTAAGCTAATAATTCAGGATGTCCCTGTAGTCACTGGAGCTCATCCTTAGATGTGTATCTAAAGATAGGAAAAATGTACCCCTTTTCTGAGAAAAAAAGTGATGCACTCTACATTTTGAGACAGGAGTCCTACCCAGTTGTTGGCACAGAGCTAAGCCTTGGTATTCACCAATATCATAAATCATCTTGGCATCTGCAGCGCACCAAGCTCAACATGCCTTCTGGCTGTAGGGATATACAATGGCAATGAGGAAGTCAAGTTAAAGCCCTAGGCTTCTCTTCAAGCTATATGCCAAGTAGGATGCCATACAAATTTTAAGCAGAGAGTTAAACTATATTTTGACAGGACAGAGCTTCCTGGAAACTGAAATTAAAGAAACAATAAAAACAAGAGAGACCTTTTCAGCCTTGCTTCTTTGAAGTTTGAATTCCTGCTTCAGAACTGGATGAAGGAGTCTTCTCCTTTGAGGACACAGATATGAAATCTTGGGAAAGAAAAGGCTTATCCTGCAGAAAGGAAATCTTTTATATCCTGTAGAAACCTTTTCACTGCATGTAATAGAGCACATTGTTCTGGGAATCAATAGACCTGATTTGACACTGTTGTATATTATACATATTTACAAAAATGTTGCTGTAAGCTATACATAAACTATCCAGGGAACAAAGGCTGGAGCCACAGACACATTTCTTCCTTTTCTTTTAGTCCAATGAAACTTGGATTCTTCTCTGCAACCTGTATCCCCACACAACATATAAGCCATTTAATGAAAGATGTGCAGTCATGGAAAAAAAGAACACTACTACTTCCTCTCAACCTTGAAAGAAATCCAGGAGGAGCCTTAAGTTTTATAAAGAGCTGAGGTCGTGCCCAGGTGACATGTTACATAATACCTACCAAACTGACGTGTGACAAATGTCTTTCCACTGGGAAACCTGGGTAGAAACGCATATACTTTCAAGTAGGAGTTGAGCTACTCGGCAATAATCTCAGCTGAGGTGCTTGTGCAAAACACCAGAAGCAGGACTACTGCAGTGTAGAGTACTTTATAGTAAAAAAAAAAACCCCAAACAATAATGTCCTGCTTATTGATTTTTGGCATCTCCAAAGGTGGAAGGCTCCTGTAGTTTAGTTTTAGGGTTACAGTTATGTATGTGAGTGTACGGTGACTTTCACTGTTTTATTTTTTCAGATTTTATTCTCGAGTATTGGCTTAATTTTAAATGTGACCATTAAAATCATTGAAGTTATATGTCACACTTGTATTCAATAGAACCTGAACACTTGCAGGATCAGTGAAAATAATTAATCTGAACATGAACTACACAAGTATTTAGTGGGAAGAAAATAAATAACGGTTTAGCACATTAATGAAATAATAAAAGGATACAGTTAAGGTTTCTTGCTTTTTAATCCTGTCAACTGTTAACACAACAGAATCCATTATAAAAAGACAAAGATAAATAGCATCTTCTTATAGACAATAAATAATGTTTCCCTGCTTCTAATGCAAACCCATAAGTGAACAGATTTCAGAAGCAAATTTGTAAAACTGAAGATAAATATACTAGAAAAATGAGCAGCATACATACAGGAAAAGAAATGGAACCATTCACAGTGCTGTTTGTGTGACATATTGTAGTCAAAATAAACAAGAATTGATGAGCTTTTATACTGCTGACAATAGTGATTTCTACAATTATGGGTAAAGTTAGCCTGGAGTCTAAAAGAACGCATTTATATATTATAGTCAGAGAAAATTTATTTTTTTCTTAGTATTCAGAGTCAGTCTCTCTAATGAATCATTAAATGTGGGTAATGTACAGCCTTTCCATGAAGTCATAATTATTCCCTTTTTCCTCTCAGAAAAGAACTGTTAAAATTTTTCATCTTTAAAAAATGGTTACAAAATGCTGTTAACCTTACAGGAGTCAAGGTGGGAGTGGGAATAACCGATTTACATTACAGGATGGTACATGATTAAAAGCCTGATGCACTTGTAATGTGGAAGGTGGGAAGAACTAAGCTGGTTCACCCCCTTCCCTTATCCTCATATGATGATCACAAGGTGGAAGAAATGGCCTAATTTTGTCCCACAGTAGTTGCAAAATGAAGTTACAATACACCTAAGGAATGTATACAGAGAAGTACAAGAAATACAGAATAACTTGCATACTTCAAAAATGTTGTGTCTCTGATTCATTTCCTCTCAAGCCACTGTCTAGTCATTTTTCTTTATATCACATTACCCTTTTGTTACAGGAAGTAACTTGGATGTGGTTTATCATCAAGCAAGTATTTTCCTGAAAAAGCATTTATCTTGAGTAAGTAATAATGCTTTGCAAAACTTTAATTTCAACAGCATTGCCTGGTAACTTGGGAGAAACTATTATTCTTTAACAGGTGGCAATAATAACGAAGTGTAAAACATGTAATCTTTTCTGCCTTATGTGCCCTTCCTTTGACAACATTATCATTTGGCATAGCAGAAAACTTTCCTGTTCCCTTTAACAGTCAGTTTGAATTGCATATTTTCTTTTAAATACTGTACTGCATTTAATGCAGTTCATGACAGCGTTACTAAATAATGGTTTACTAATAAGGTCACTTATCCATTAAACTAGTGCGCATGTTATCAAGACAGTTCACTGTTGTTAGTAGCTATGAATTGGTGTTTGTCCCAGTACTCTTCTGGCTACCTGACCTTTTCCCACTTCATGCTAATTCTCTGCTTTGTTGTGGATGGTAATTGCTGTATTTTGGTTGGTATACATTTGGATTAGACAGAGTTTCAAGAAATAACAGCAGTTTTATCTCAACTCAGTTGTTAGTAGGGATTGTGAGTTCCAAGAAACTGAAATGTTATTTTGTTTACTCTTGGGTGCTGCCAGTTAAGCAGCTTCTAAATACTGTAAGTGTGATTTACACTGGAAATATTGTAAAAATGTCAATCACATTTCAGTATGGAAAAATATATTGAAATTTAGTATGTGTTCTCTGGCCAAATGTGTTACTATTTTGATCAAATATAATAGTTTTTCATGCTTGTATGTTGTCTAGAACATGACCAGTAAATCTCTAGATTTGATATTGAAAAAAATAGTGTTGATAGACTTTAACAGTGCAGAATTTCACTGTCTGGCAAAAAGATAATGGCATGCAATGCCTTTCCTCTCAAACATAATGATTTGAAATCCCATGTACAGGTTCACAGCAAGAATGACCAAATGCTGTTGTAAGGTGATGACTGCTTAGTGCCCCTCTTGAAATGATTACAGTGGGTTCAGCCGAGGAACAGCGTTCACATATCAGTTATCTGGTATTAGCAGAAATAAGATAGAATGACCCTTTTTAAAAAAAGACGAATAAGTAGTTTTGAATATCCAGAGCTATTTCAGAATTTAATGAGGTCAGCTTTCACACAATCTCAGTGGGTAAGGGAAGATGACATTTTTTTCGTTGTACTGCTTCTGTACAATGCTGTTAGATGCTCTCCTTTTCCTGTTATACTGCAAGAAGCTTCTCAGTATGAGACATACAAGACAGACACCAAGTCTAAGAACTGCAAGCAAATGAGTAATATGCAAAGGCTCTTGCCCCAGATTTGCTCTTTAAGAGAAAACACATCTCCTTAGACCCTCTCTAAGAAGCAGAATGCCAGTTATCTGACTGAGGTAGCATTGACATGGGAGATGATAGAGGTCATGCTTGTAACAGGAAAATCTGCCCTGACCTTAACCTTAACACTAACTCTGACTCTGTTTTCCTTTCCATGGGTGAAGGAAGAGTCATACCTGTCAAGGGTGGTGTTGGTGTTGAGAAAAAAGAAGTCAAAGAGAGGATCTGCAAGCAGTGGATGTGATTATAGGTAAAGCAAATACAGCTTGGATGCTTGAGGTCATAGGGGTTTATGTCTCTGATAAACAGTGTGGGTAAAGGTTACATCTGTTGTTTGTGTGAAACTTTACAAATTTCACATCAGCAGGAGTTTTGCTGCATATGTATTGAGCACACAGAACAATCCCTTCCCTCAGCCAATCTTGTCCTGAGATTCACAGACACCTTATGACACCATATAAATTTATCTCTGCCTCATCTGGGTTTTTGATTAGTGTGACGTGCTACTGTTTATAAGGAGGAAAGAGGAAAAGCAGCATTCCCCATTTCCATCCCTTCTACATTCCTGGTAGGAAACTCTGTCAGGTAGAGCTGCCAAACACTGGAGAGCTGGCCGCTCTCTGTGCCATTGATAGCAGGGCCATGCAGTGGAAGACTGGAAAATACATGGCAACACAGAGGAGAACACAACTTCTGATAGTACTGTTCATGTCCAGTTTTGACATCACTTGTCTCTGTAAACTTTACAAACATGATGTTACCTCCAAATCATCCTATTAAACTTCATTAGTGCTGTTTAATTAATTTCAGAACAGAAGGGGTGACATAAAATCTGATGTTACCGTAATATAGTCAACCTAAAACCTGTTCAGTAGGACCACGCTCTCCTACCCCAGTGTTCTCACTCCATTGCTCATGAACAACAAATTTTCCTGTCCCTGGGGTACTCAGCAATGCCTCAGATACAGATGTGGAACTAAAATGAATCTGAGAGAACTTTAAGTCATGTAGGTTTCTCTCACATCAAATATTTTCTTTATTAAAATGTCTCATGTGGTTGGTGATACACACTTGTTTCTAAAGAAATGTCAAAAGAAGATACTTGATGTGTTATACATGCAAATACAGACATACTTCTTTTCTACAAAAGGCATCTCCTAAAAATGTGGGATTCATTCTTGCCTCATATTTATGCTCCTAAGGACATATGTAGATTTGGGATTAACAGTCTTCTGAAAAAAAAAACCCAACAAAAAAAAATTCCTTTAGGAAAACAAGTGGAAATAAAGAGATTTTGCCTGCTGTGTGATTTAATTTATGACAGGATTAACACAGCATTTAAAATTTTACTGCTGGTCACATACTGTTCAGAGAGTCATCCGTGTTAACAACTCTCCACAGAGTTCACACTTTCTCTCACCTTCTTTTAGGCTTTATCAACAGTTTCCCACTTCATGTGAGTGTCCTTTCACTGCTCCTTTGATTCTTCTCTCTTTTCTTGCATTGCACTTGCCAGTGTCTTACTGTCCATTACCTTTTTGCCTTTTTACTTGTCTGTGATTGCTGTTACTGGGTTGGGGATTTTTTTTTTCCCTGTGGCTTTAAAACATTCCATACCCTATGGATATATATTTTGAATTATCTGAGAGATCATCCTACCAGTTGCAATCCGGTGCTTTGTTGTAAAAGAATTGATTTGGTTTTCATCCATGCTTCATGATATTACATGTATGATTCCTATATGAAAATGGTTCCCAAATTCACCTAATTTATGATTTTAATTCACTGTTATTTTTAAGGATGAAGACAAAAAACACATAGATGTATTTTTTCATTCTTGTTTGCAGTCCCACATGTGTTTCATTCTTTTATAATTCTCTCACTCTCCTCCCATTTCTCTCCATCCTTTAAAACCTCAATGACTACAAAATTTAACAACAATAACCATTGTTGTTAAGGATGAGTAAATTTAGCACATATATTTAATACAAACAACCTTTTATACTGGTCAGGTTGATTTTTCAGTTTCATCCAGTAATGGGTGCAGATTGTCCTTGGCTCTCTTTTTGTTGTTTATGTATTTGTAAAAGTCTTTTTTATTACCTCTTACAACAGTAGCCATCTTGAGTTCTAGCTGGATTTTTGCCTTTCTTATGTTCTCTCTGCATGACCTAACTAGATCCCTGTACTCTTGAGTTGCCTGCCCCTTCTTCCAAAGGTGGTGAACTGTCTTTTTTTATCCCGAGTCCCAGCAAAAGCTCCCTGTTCAGCCAGACCAATCATCTTCCCTGATAGTTCATTTTACAGCACATGAGCACAGCCTGCTCCTGTGCCCCTAAGACTTCCTTCTTGAAGAATGTGGAAGATGGACTCTGTGGTGCGCTCAGAGATCCTGGTCCCCTACTCATTGAGGCTGAGTGAAGCTTAAGGTGAACCTTAACCTGCTAAGCTGTACTCCTTGTTCTCCCAGCGATGGAAGTGGAAGCTTGAGGATGTGTCTGAAGGCTCAGCAAACATCTCTGGAGAGAGTTAGGGTATTTCTGCAGCACACAGTGCAACCTTCAGGCAGCAGAGAATTTTAAAATCCTGTATTATAGATTAGGGAATGAGCAATAGACACATAAAAAGATGAGGAATTGCAAAGGATATTTTTCTCCTCTCTGATATTTTGGGCTAAATTAATATCCATATTATTTCACTTGTTATCTAGTTCCAATATAGGGTTAATCTTATCTAGAGAGGTTTTGGATTGGGGGACATGAGGATGAGAGAAGAACAAAATCAATCAGGATTTAAGAAAAAGGGAAGAGAAATTCCTGAAGGCAGAGGTTATTAAGACAGTTAGATACAGACAAAAAAATTCATTCAAGCAACAGCATTGCTGTCTGTCAGCACTGTTTTCAGACTTTGTCCTGCTGTGCTTTCAGTAGCTACTGAAGGCCTAGAGCTCTATTAAGACATGCCAGCATATGGCTCTGCTTAGCTCAAACCATGTCCCTTTCATAGTACACATTGTCATAAAGTCACGGTCATGTATACTACAAGTGTTCAGGAGGGACAGTTAATCTCACCCCTTTAATTGCTGAAGAGGCACTAATGGGAAATTGATAAGAAGCTTAATGTTGTTAAACACCTGTGAGAAACCATTTAAGACAGAAGAGAGTTCTGCATCGCTGAGGCCATAATCCTGCATCCACACTTTAGGGTGGTTTTAGGGGAAAATCCAAAGGAAAATGCTGTGTACTTGAGAGTGTGCATATGGATTTATAAGTAGTATTGTTGCTACTTGTTTAGTCTTCACGGAGTTTTCTAAAAGACTACAATGATGCAGGTGCCAAAATTAAATCTGCTGAAAATGGATTTTTCCCTCTCTGTCTGTGGAACTACAATTAAATAGGGCAATACACAGAAAACTCTATTCTTCAAAAGTGCTTTCATTCTGATTTGCAGATTCTACTTCATTCCAAAAAATCCTTTACTGTTCTGATCAGTATAGGGTCAAATTAAGACAATAATAAGAACAACTCTGAAATGTGCCTATGGCATCACAGAAACTTAAGCACTGTAGACTGTATTGGTTTCCTGAAGTACTGCATTCCAAAATAAAAGCATGAAGTAGAATGTGGGTGATATGCAAATTGGAAAAATCAGTAGCAGTTGTGCTTGCACAGTACTAAAGATAAACAAACTGCCTTGTTTGTATTCTACAACAATAGATTTAACTGAAAACAACTTCTCTTTTTTTGGTTTTGGTTTGGTTTATATGTATGTTTCTCTGAATAAAACATTTCCTAACAACAGAAGTGGCTAACTCACAGTGGAAAGTGTGTTGAATCTCAGTGTCAGAGTACACAGTGTAAACTAAAGGCAGAAGAAGTTCTTATGGACTAGAAATATAGCTTACTGCAGGTGGCTCTTTGATGTTGAATATGTGAATATATGTGAATTGATATATATGAATACATGAGGGAAATATTTTTTTAGGGAAAAGTGCAAAATAAAAATGAAAGTGATGGTATCACTCTTTAGGTTTTGTACGATTGAATTTACCATGTTACATTCAAGGTCTAAGAATGACTGATCTTGTTTTGACCTGAATAATTACTTACTATCATTTTCTTTTGATATATGTATTGAATTATGCATTCAAGGAAATACTGTACATTTAAACAATACAATTTGATTATTAGCAGAGCTGGGCTTAATTTCAGGAATTTACAATTTTATTGCCCTGTGTTAGGAGATAGAAACACAGTATATTACTCATGGCATCAGAAACAAACAGTGGTCCTAAATAACAGTAGTTTTGTCTTTTATTGAAATCTACACTGCAACATAAAACAAACAGGCAAACAGATTTAAAAATTTTGGAAAAATAAAATAATTATACAGAAAGAAATAATAAACCAAACAACCTTGATTACACAACTCTGTAGAGCCTTCTTCACATGCTGCAGGCTCTTTGTTATTCTTTAAAAAAATAGGGATCTTAAGAAACCGATTACATAATTACACTTTTAATTAGTTTAAATAAATGGTTATACTTCCATGTGTCCGTGGCTGTACTCAGTGGCTTGTTAACTCACAGAATACCAGAGTTCTGATCTGTGCTAGAGCTTTGCCCTATCTAGAGAAAGATAGTGGCAGTGAATGACTGTGAATTCTGTACTGGTGTAGCTTCCTTAAAATGAACAATTGAAAAAAATTACCCAGAGGAATCAAGGAACTGCTCATGTGCTCAGTAGAATACTGGGTGAGCTCTTCATTAATTCTAGACATGAAGGTAAAAGCCTTAGATGGTGACTGCCAAATGAGATTTTTAAAATTATTATTTATTTGTACAATGAAAATTAACTATGCAAAGAGTGTCATAGTCTCAGATTCCTGAGTTATGACAAAGAATATATTCAACATGCCTCTTCTGTGTACCTTATACAATTTGCCTCTTGCTCACTGTATCCTGTGATACAATCAAATATTTAATTCATCACAGTTTGGACAAGGTGGTTTTGTTTAAGGAAGCAGGTAGGCAGACATGAGAAACTAGCTGTCAGATTGCATATGGCATCAAACTGTTACCCAGTTATGAGCTGGAAAAAGTAGAAAGTGACTTGCAGTAAAGTTGACAATGGTCAGTGTAAAATATGTCACATGATCAGTATAAAATTTATCATTATGCATTATATGACACCATTTCATTAACTCACTCTCTAGCTTGTAACGTCAAGACCAAGATGAATGGATAGATGGATGGATGGATGGATGGATGACTCAGTAGATGTGGGCTGGTGTGATTCATCCCCTTCAGACCTGCATGGCATATTTCAGACTTCAGACCCGTTACAGAAGGCAGCCACAGCTTCATTCATCTATCTGCAAACATCAAGCCATGCAATCTATAGCATTAGATTTTCATAGAACAATGGAAATTAAAGCTTACAGTTCTTTCTGCTTATTTCACTTCTCACCACTGAAGAAGAACCTCAATGATACCTTCCTAGACTCAATGTGGAACATGCTATATTTGTCTTGTTACAGTACGTGTATCAGGAGGGCCAAAGCCTCCTAGATTGCTGTTTTCAGATGTAGTAACAGACCCAATACATTGGAATCAAGAGATTATGAAAGATCAGACTTGATATGGATCTATTTTGTAAACACCTAAGAATCTACAGCACATCAATCTTTCCATAAACTGGTATATTTGAACATCCCTTGTGGGATTATTTCTGGAAGAAAACAAGCATGCCTGTTTTCCTCAAGACCGTGTGGGAATAAACTGGTCTGTGGACATGACTGTGTGAGAATAAATTGGGCTGTGGATGGCCTCCTTGAGGTATGCTTGAGAACAGCAAAGGAGGGAGCACAAAGCAGCGAAGCAAGAAGATGAAGAAGAAGAAAGTAGAAGATAACCAGGATGACGGGTGATGATGGAGGTGGTATAGGATAGCCAATGATGTATTAGTTTAGGATGTGTGAACAGTGTGTGTTTAGAGTAGTTTACCAATAGCTGTTAATGGTAGTGTGTATACAGGAAGAGAAATCGTATATAACCCTGGTGAAAACGTGAATGAAGTGTCCTCAACTTTTATCATGTTGGTCTGTGTTGAGTTCATGTCCCGCAATCCATGAGTTCAAAACATCCTGTATACTGAACTGGTATTTATCAATCTCAACCACCTCTATAGGCCATTGAACCCCATCTCCCTGGAAAGGCGATGGAATAGCTCATTCTGGATGGCATCTCTAAGCATGTGAAGGAAAAGAACGTTATCAGGAGTGGTCAGCATAGATTCACCAAACTGATTAGCCTTCCATGATGATGTGACTAGCTGGGTAAATGAAGGGAGAGCAGTGGATGTGGGAGGAGTGGCTGACACACCAGAAGACTGTGCTGCCATTCAATGAGAATTGGACAGGTTGGAGAGTTGGGTGGAGGGGAAATTATTGAAGTTCAACAAAGGCAAGTGTAGGGTCCTATACCCAGGGACTAATAATCCCATGCACCAGTACAGGTTAGGGCTTGACTTGATGGAAAACAGCTTTACAGAGAAGGACCTGGGAGTCCTGCTCGACAACAACTTTACCATGAGCCAGCAATGTGCCCCTGTGGGAAAGAAGGCCAGTGGTCTCCCAGAATCCATTAAGAAAAGTGTGGTCAGCAGGTCCAGAAATGTTCTTCTCCCTCTCTACTCTGCCCTAGTTGCATCTGGAGTACAGTGCTCAGTTCTGGGCTCCCCAGATCAAAAGAGACAGGGAACTATTGGAAAAAGTCCAATGGAGCGCTACAAAGATAATGTGGGGACTGGAGCATCTCTGTGATGATGAAAGACTGAGATACCTGAAGCTGTTTAGTCTGGAGAATAGAAGACTAAGAGGAGATCTTATAAATGTTTATAAAGCTCTAAAGAGGGGGTATAAAGAAGATGAGGCTAGTCTCTTTTCAGTGGTCCCCAGTGACAGGACCAGGGGCAAGAGGTATGGCCTGGAACACAGGAAGTTCCATCTGAACATATGGAGAAACTTCTTACTGTGGGGGTGATGGAACACTGGAACAGTCTGTCCAGAGAGGTTGTGGAGTCTTCTTCTCTGGAGACTTTCAAAAACCACCTGGACATGATTCTGTGCAACCTGCTCTAGGTGATCTTGCTTTAGCAATGGGGTTGGACTAGATGATCTCTAGAGGTCCCTTTCTACTGTGTTGCATGAAAGGGTAAAGTAATTTGTCAGAAAATAAACCCCCTTGCGTTCCAACTGGTCCTCAGATATCAGAGGGGCTGGGGGTGGCTAGTCTTAGATTCTGAGTGATGTCCAATTTGGCACTATTAGTCCGGTTGTGTCCAGGCTGTCTGAACTACCATGGCATGGATTCACTAGTAGGGATTTGGCACTATTAGTCCAGTCACGTTCAGAGTATCTGAACTATAACAGCTTGGATTCACTAATAGCCCCCTGCACCCCCCTGCCCAGTCATGCTCCATGGTTCCATGCAGCCAGTAAAGATCTGATGGCGCCTGAGAACGACTGTGGCTAGCTGCATGAAAGGTGCAGTTTATTGGGAGCAACAGGAATACAAGTACTTTTAGATTGCCGGTGATAAATACATTGTCTGCAAAAGTATATATATATATATGTATATGTATATATGTGTATATATATATGTATATTTATATATAAGGTATACCAAATGCATTAAATCAAAGAACAGCTCAAGAAGATTTCTAAGTTTAAGAGTCCGGATCTTACCCAAAGTTGTCCCTAAGCAGGGGAAGTGAGGTTCAACCCATTGTCTGAACCCAGGAGTCAGAGATTGTGTCCGCTCTGGCTTTTCCATGATGATGTCTTCCCTAACATCCCTCCTTACCTAAACCATTTTATAATAATTTTTACCTTCAAGGTGGAACTTGAATGACTCTAGTCATATATACCTTCATTATGATTGGTGTAAATTTCTCTCTCTTCGCTTTTAAAGATACAGCCGAAGAAAATCTGCTGCGCAAACTCAGTGAGGGGTGGTCGCACCCTGGAGGAGGGTAGCCTCTGGGCTGGAGGTGTGTTTTGTTATTATAATGACATTATTATGAGAAAAGTTCACACAAAGGACAGTACTTTGTCAAAAACTGACAGACTGTTGGCCCAAGGTCGCAAACAGTCAGTTTATCGGTTCTCTAGGACCATTAAGTTCCCATTTCTGTTGCAACTTCACAGGGCCTGGCTGTGGAATCTTCACTCCACTCCATCCCCTGTGTTACTTGCAAGTAGTGTTGCCTAGGGAACTGTTGTGAAATGGATTCCTGGCATACCAGTTGTGCACTACCCCTGAAAGTTTCTCTGATGTTATACCTTTCCTTATGTGTGAACGATGCTGCAGCCTTACTATGATTTTAATTTTTAAGTTACCTCCAGTCATTATTCCACAAACTGCCATAATTCTTTGATTCTGTGATATCTCTATAGACTGATAAACACTACATCTTACAGAAAAAGATTTATTGTAACTGTATATATGCAGAAGAATTAAATGTTTTTGGACTGGACTCCAGCTCCTCTTGCATTTAAACATCATTTCATGTTCTGACAGCAGTAAAAATCCCAGAAATCATCAAGTAGAAGTTATTAGTTCAAAATGGGAAAAGAGACTAAGGAAAGTCTAATGTGATTTGCAAATAAGAGCTCAACCATACCTCTAAGCAGATTTCTTAATAGGACAAGAAGGGGCCCTGAGAGACTGACTAGATGTTTGTCTAATCTATTTTTAAAAGATCTCCAAAAGAAAGCAATTTGCAATGTCATTTTTTTCACTTCTAGTGCTTCCTTCTTTAAGAATTATACATTTGTTTTTTCTTACTAACAGACTGAAATTTCCTTTGTTGCTTACTGGGCATATTTTTATCATCTGTTCTCATTGAACATGGGGAAACTATTGATAGTTGTTCTCTTCAGGAATTTTCTTAATAAGAAATACCTCCAAAACTTCCCTTTGATGAAGACCTCCTGTCTCCAAAATCCAGTCTTATTTTCCAAGAGCCGGTCTAGCTGAAGACATTTTTCTTTTCTAATCTGATATTTCTCCCACATCTCAACAGTTATGGCACTGTTTTTTCATGTTTTTACTCAAAATGGTAAGGGGTTTTTTTGAAACATCTTAATGTATTCACTAAACCTTCCAGCATTTTGCTTCACTTTTATGAATAACAATTTCCTCCTTCATTCTCACTTGTATCATATCTTCCTTTTCCTATCCACAGTATCCCTTTTCTCTTAACACAGAATTCATAGTCCCACTTCTTTACTGCATATTGTGAGCCTCCCTATGCATACAATTCTGTAAATTACCCTTTCCAGCATATATTTTCTTTTATTTCCCAGGAACATTCTATAACCTCAGCAGCATGCTTTTGTTTAGATTCAGGCTATGTCTCCATTGTTCCTGGGAGTACAAGCCATGGAGCAGATGAGGTACATCCTATTTTCTGAGACAGATGTATGTATCCCATCACTGAGCACAGAAGGCCTGAAGCTTAGCACTACACAGATAAACTACTGAGTACGTAGCCTGAACTCATCCTGCTTACAGATCTGCTTTTCCCTCTGGCACTCTGTGTCAAGGTCCTTCTGTAAAAGACCCCTGTCAGCCTACGTGTATCCATGCATATTTTAAATATGCCAAGAAAGAGTTTTTTGAAGTTGGTTCTCTGTTGTCTTGTACAGTATAGAGTGTTTGGCACTGTTTTCACATTTACAACATTTCCACTTGGATTTTTCACCTGTGCAAAGCAGTGAACGAGGTGCATAGTTGGGACATTCCCATAGAATCCAACTGCCCATCTTTGTTGTTGAGTTTAGTGAGATATTTTTGTGCTCTGTATGTTTGAGGTCTACACCTCAATGCATATCAATATGTTAACAGTTGCTTTGCAAATGCTTAAAGACACAATAAGAAAATTAAGTCAAGTAAAATACTATCACAAAAAAAAAGTCCTATCTCAATGGAATGAAGCATAGCAATAATATTTATTACCCTTCTGGGTCTTTGTGAATCACTGATTTCTTGGCCTTTTAATATGTAATGATAATGCAAAAACACAGTAAGGTATCTAAGAGTACTGTTATATTCATTTTAGAAGCATTTTTACTGACAATGTATTGTAAAAAGATGTTAGAGTAAATTAATTAATAGCTGGTTTTAAGTTTGTGTCCTACATAATTTCAAATACACAGACTACAGTAAATTACCACAGTCAGTTTTAATTAGTTTAGTATTTTGAGGAATTGTTCAACTTCAGGGCATAAATCAGAAATTATAAGTGTTCATGAGCTAATTTTGGAAATTACCAAAACCTCTAAAATATAGATTTGTCAAATCTTTTTAATGTAGGAGTACCTATTTTAAATGACAATTATTATAGTCCCAGAAATAGCCTGGTTTATAGAGGAATTTTTACAACTTTATGTATAATGAACATGTTGGATTTCACCATCAGTGCACCTCTCAGTCTGTCATTCAGTCATTATGGTTTTAGAAGAAGATGTATGTCACTTTAAAGCAGAGGAAGTGGATATGATTTGGCCAAAGGACATAAAATGTGTCCTTAATTTTCCACATACCTTTGCTATAAACAAGAAGACAAAATAAATAAAATAAGGTAGATATTATTGACAACTGAAGAATTTAATACATGTGATGAGAGATAATTTGCTTGTGATATTGTATCAAACCGTTGTCCATAATATTCTTCATTCTATTTAATTTGTTATGTAGTTATATTACAGCAGGTTTTGGAGACATAGGTGCAGATGCCTTTACATTAGGCACAATATATATGGATGAGTATCACAGTGCTTGCTGTCCACAAGACAGTGGTAGATGCTGTGCCCCTGCTTTTATGCAGGGTTACCAAATGAAGATATCAATAGACACCTCTGACTTTATACAGCCAAGCTGTGCATACACTGCTTGCAGAGGCAGAAGGCAAGTATTTTCTAGGTCTCCTCTTGCCCTCCCAGATCTCCTCTATTTCCCATCTCAAGGCTTGCTGTGGGATATCACCAGTGAGAACTGACACATAGGCACAGAAGATAGCCAGGGATTTTAGGCTGAAGTACAAGACCAAGCCTACAACTAGCATGAAAACACAACTCCAGCAAGTAAAGCCTAGGATACAGGCTTTCTTATTGCACATTCCTCAGGCTTAAGCAAAAAATCATAGAATCATAGAATTGTCAGGGTTGGAAGGGACCTTAAAGATCATCTGGTTCCAACCCCCTGCCAAAGGCAGGGACACCTCCCACTAGATCAGGTTGCTCAGAGCCCCATTCAGCCTGGTCATAAAAACTTCCAAGGATGTGGCTTCCACCACCTCTCTGGGCAACCCGTTCCAGTGTCTCACCACCCTCATGGTGAAGAAATTCTTACTAATGTCTAATCTGAATCGACCTATCTCTAGTTTTAATCCATTCCCTTTAGTCCTATCATTGCCTGACAGCCTAAAAAGTCCCTCCCCAGCTTTCTTGTAGGCCCTCTTAAGACACTGGAAGACCACAGTAAGGTCTACCCAGAGTCTTCTCTTCTCCAGACTGAACAACCTCAACTCTCTCAGTCTGTCCTTATAGGAGATTATTCATCTCATCTTATATCACTTCACATAAGAAACACTGGCAAAAGATTCATTTATGATACACAGCCTAAGAATTGAAGGTAAAATGAACTAGCTCCATTATTCTGGGATCCTTCCATATATTTCAAATGGATTTAGTTTGAAGCAGAGCAAGTGACAAACTCCACATATAATTTAAATCATAGTAAGTGTGGTGTAATACCATGTGTGATGAAATGTTAAGGCACAGTAGGGAAGAGGGACAATCTATGCAGTCTATGTTGAACCTTATTCTGCAAGCTTCTGCTACATAACAACACTCCATGACTGCAAGATTTTTTCAGTTTTAATACAAACAAGATGACACAATGATAGAGAAGGAAAACAGCTGTCTTTCTTTTCTCCTGGGCCTAATTATAACAGCAGGTGAAACAATATTAGGGGCTCAGCTCTAATTTGGTAAGTGAAAAATACCTACCTACACAGCTCTTTTATTTATGAGGGGTGGCAGAGTTGAAAGGAAACCCTGATGTAAAAAATAGCAAGGAATTTTGTGAGCAACAACAGAAAAAAGTAATTGTGCATGCAGTGTTTTATTATGTGTGAATAGGAAACCGATACCTGGTTTGATATTGATTTTCCTCTACACAACATGCTGTTATTTACAATAGTGGATGTATTTTTCCCAGAGATTCAGTACTGCATGATTTATGCTGTGTCTCAATCAAACATTATATTATGTAAGGCACCAGCTGAGTCCTGAGATGAGTTGGCTGCCAAATATCATATTAAAAAGCTATTGTCTCATAATGAATCAACAGGCTTTGAAGTAATTAAGTCCCTCATTGTTTAGTTTAATACAAGCTATTTCAGAACGTAATAAAACATATTTTGGAAGTGAGACATATTAGGCCCCATTATAACTGCATTTAGCTTCTTTCAGTCACCAGCAAGGCACAACTGTCAGTCTAATGACATTTGTAACAATGCATATTTATTTCATTTAGTGAGTAAGAGCTAGTGAGGCCTATTCTGTATGCCAGTCATTTGTATTTGTAACCTAAAACTGAAATTTGCTTTTGTTCAACAGCATAGATGCTTCTTATCATCATTAACTACTTGTTGGTTCTCCTGTGCTGCCACAACTGTGCAGACTCCTGGACAGTTAAGAACATCTCAGGACTGGGGCCATGGTGTGAATTGGTACAGAATAAAAATTCTTCCCCAAAAGAGAACTTGCTCTATATAAAGACATTTATAAACACTGTGTTTATGAGTGAGGTAACACTTCAGTGTCAAACGATGAGAGGCAAGGCCTGGCCAGCAGGCACGCTAGGGAATAGACACAGTAGGCAGACACTGCGTATTTCTCCTTCTGGTGAAGGTGCTTACACCAGACTGTAGCTCATATGACACTTCTTTATTCTCTTGAGACAGCAACATGTACAGAATGACAGTTTGGATGGTTAAGAATTTTTTTTTGCTGAGGAAAAGCACTATTAATTTTTCATTTACAGTTGCAATGTATTTACAGTAGAAAAGACAAGGTCAAAGAGTAGTACCTTAATCTGGGACCACAGTGCTGAATGTGTGATAATCCTTAGCTGCAAGAAATAAAGCATTCCACAGTCTTGCACCAAGGTGATAGAAGGTATAAAACTCTTAGACAGAATGTCTGTACTGGAGCTTCAAAGACTGCCTTAGGTATCTTCAGATTTGTCTATGAGTGCTCCACAGGCATGGGTAGACTTTGATCTAAACTCAATATTCTCTGTGTGGCCAGCTTTGACCTGCTCTTGGCTACCTCCACTGAGAATGTCACCTGCTGTTGCAGTCTGTAATTGCTAGAAGCTCCTACACGTATAAGCACTCATGTATTGGTTGAACACATCACTGCAGTCTTCTAAATGAGCCACCAGCTAGCCAGAATAAGTGTGTATATATATATATGCTGTCTGCATGCTTATCATGCCTCAAACCCAGACCAGGTGACCAGTTTATCTACAGCCACCAAACATGATAGACAAAATGAAAATTGATATTTGCAGGCTCGCACACTCAGGAGAAAGGTAGAGTTAGCCATTGGTACTCCTTCTCCAGCAAAATGGGAATTGGAAGGGAACTCAAGAGATCATCTAGTCCAACCCCTCTGCTAAAGCAGGTTCACCTAGAGCAGGTTGCACAGGGTTGTATCCAGGTGAGTTTTGAAAGTCTCCAGAGAAAGCAACTCCACAACCTCTCTGGGCAGTCTGTTCCAGTGCTCCCTCACCCTCACTGGAAAGAAGTTTCTCCAGGATCTGAGGTTCCTTAGCAGTAAAGACTGAAGCAAAGAAGCTATTCATCAACTCCACCTTCTCTGTATCCTCCACCACCAGGGGACACACCTCATTCACTAGTGGGCCTACATTTTCCCTTCAGGGCAGTTATGAGTTTTGAAATAGCTGTATACAGTCAAGTAGCAAGCGTGCAGAGACTTGAGTGTTCTCACTTCAGCACACATAGGCACAAGCTAAGTTTCTTTGGTAAATTTTTAATGCTGTAATCTACATGCAACAATTGGAACACTGTTCAATGATGTCAAATTTTTCCCGTAAACAAGCAAAACTTTTATAATTGTGTGACAAAACCAAGTATTTTAAAGTGACAGTCAATGTTCTTGCAGGATGTGCTGATTTTCACATAAAAGGGGGAAATGAACAGACTTGTACCACCGGCTTTCCAGCGTTTTAAATAAAAATCAAGAAATAAGAAAACATAACACCCCTGGGGGGAAACAAAGTTCAACTCTTTATATAAAGTGAACTAGTACAGAAGATTCCAGAAGAAGATGTATCGTGGAAGAAAAGCCAAAGTAAGAGTCAAAACATAAACATGCTTTGATTTCTTAGACTGAGTGCTTCTTTGCTCTCTGGGGTAGAATAAAATGCCTGAAGGTTTCTCTGTTAGTGCTTGAAGATCAGTTTCTCCATTATTTCCAGATTTCACACACCAATTTCATCTTGTTGTTTTAAAATCACAGAATGTGATAATCGCAGATATCCTGACTGATTATAAAAAACAGTCCCTAGGTATTGCAGAAAAATACATCCAACACAACAAACTGTATATGTGTGTATATATATATATATGAAAAAGAAAGAACCACAAAACTATTTTTGTGCTTATAATGAATTCTTGCAAACTCCTCCCCTCTACTGTCTTTACCAGCTCAGGCACATGAATTTTTAAGGCAGTATGCACTTAAACCCAAGACTTTTGGCTATATGTCACAATTCCAAAACTTAGAAATGTTATGGAGAAAGAACTGTCAGAATCTTTTTCCTAGCTCACTGCATCATTCCCCACGTTATTCTGCTGAAAGCAACACAGCAGTGCTTGATATATGGGTATAAAACAAAGGAACCTTAAATGTGCTTAGCTAAATAAACTACTATAACTTAAATCTTCAGCATTAAGCTTCACTCAGCGCTTATCCAGGACACCACAGAAATACGTGTTTGTAGCAGAATCTTCCCTTTGATTGATGTCCTACATTTCTTCCAGTTTCAGTACAGGGCATATTAAGGGAGATGTCACTCCCTTGAGAGCATGCCAGGGGTCTAGCCTAGACACATCAGGCACAAGCCAGTTTTCAGTGAGGAAACTTCTTACTCCCACCATATACAAATTATATAAAGCAGAGTTTTAATATTCTGCTGATTCTTAATTGTTGAACAGGATTCTGTGACTAGGAACTGTGGTTCATACACAGGACTGGGTGCACTGATCATCAAGGTCTCATCCTTTGCAATGAGAATCAAAAAAGTCATCCTAGTTTCACAGTCAACTAAACAGCAGTTCTGTGCTATATACATACCAGTCACCCAAGATTATAATCTGATTACACCAGTTTGTATGATACCCTATTGATCCTGGCTAATTAAAAAAAAATGATAGACAGCTCAGCTACATTCATTAGGTATGCTCAGTGTGTGCTTAATTTTGAGGAACCGGTTTAGATTGTGAACCCACTGGTGTAACATATGCCTGTCCCAACTCTTCCTTTGATAGGTGATGGCAGTACAGCTGTGGACTCTGCCCTCAAACCCACTTCTATGAGCCATTGAATGGTAGGAGCAAGCATAAGGTTAAAGTGGAGCCACCTGGAGTCCCTTGTGCAGAGACAGACATCCTAGATTTCTGCTTGCAGCTGAGGATCAGAGTGGGTGGGGAGAGATAGAGAGATGGTCTATGTTATGTGATGAACATATGATGTATTGGATGTACATATCCTCCTCCACATTCCCCTACCATCATTTCTCTGTCTGCATCCACTCCTGCAGCTTCATCAACATAAACAAGATGAAAGCTCCTCTTCCAACCACGGAATGAAATCTCATCTCTGTATAGAATCAAATTTAACTCAGCTTTTTACAATACCTGTAGTTTAAGAACCTACTTTGCATATTTTGAATAACAGCATGACAGTTTAATGGTTTATTGTTGTTTCAGGTCATAAAGCATAATTTTAAAGTGAAATTTTATTTGGAATATTAAAACTCAACAAATTTTTCACTGGGGAAAGAGTAGATTTTAATTTCAATTAGCCATTAACACTGCTGACATTAGCATTTTGTTCACTGTGGGTTATTTTGCAGTTCCTTGCTTATTAGCCTGTGATTGTAATCTCTCCAAGCAAATATATTTGCTTATGTCAGATTTACTGTAATTTTTACCTTTTATGAGACAAAACAGGGTTATATCAAAGACTAGTAGGAAATCTTTTTTCCCACTCTGCAAACCCAGAAAATTTCATACTGTTCTGTAGTACTGCTAGAACAATGCTCTGGAGAGGTGTGAGGTGGCTTTGAGTCAATTATGCTAATTGTTTCTGTATTTTGCTAAGCTACTGCTCTCTTCAGTTGCAATTAACATGACATCTGGCAAAGCACTGGGCTGGAACATTGATTATTCTAATGTTTCTCATTAGTAATCATTAATAACAAATGAATAATTCAACTGATTATCAATTAACCTCTGGCTAAAGTTTGCGACACTATATATCCTCTGTAGGGACTCACAGTGTGTACTGTTTAACTTGCTCTGATGTTCACTTCATCTCCCTTAGAAAAAAAAAAAAAAGGTATTTAATTTTACTCTGAAGATGTATAATGTGTACCTTGTGTTTCAGGAGCGTAACAGTCAATGTACTCTATTCATTGAGACTGAATTTGTATTCTATTTACATATAACCATTGTGTGATTTCTCAATCCTGAGTGTTTACTCATATGAGGATATAGTTCTGTACTTGGGTGGGCGTGGCTACATAGACCAGAATAAAAGAAGATTAGGAAGGAACACTTATTTGTTACCTGTAACACCTTCCCTGGGAAACTCTAGATCTGGTGAAACATGCTATGGCTTTGTCCTTGATATGAGGCTCAGTCAAACACATTTTGTGAAAAACGATATAATTTCCTGTTGTCATATGTATATAACAATTAGGACTGCAGAAATATCATAGTGATACAAACTGCTTGTTTCTTAGGAGTAAAATGTAACCAGGATATATCTGCAAGGGCTAAATACAGTGGAAGGGAAAAAACCAGGAAAGCTGATTTGTGATTTATCACAAGACAACAGCAGCAGTAGAGAAATAAATAAATAATTATTTTGGGGTGTCACTACAAAATCTTACCATATTTGATAATGAATGTGAGAAGCAGAGATACTCCTGATTATTAAACCTTCCATGAATCTTATGAACAGCTGTATACCTACTCACATATTTATTCTTACGTTTTCCTGTCTAGATTTTGGAGCTTGTACTTCATGGAGTAAAGAACAGTATTTCATAACTCACATATGTCCAACTGCTTACACAATCAGACCCCAGCTTTCATCTCTTTCTCATGTTAAAGATGACCTTCAGGAATGGTGATGGTCACCTGGGAAGACAGATATGGAGTTAGAGAGTGTACTGACTGTACCAGTGAACACTTGGGGCACATCAAAGCAACTTAAAGACTGATCTGCCTTCTGTCAATCTAAGATCAATCTATGTGAGCCCAAGTCTGTGTCACATGATAATGGCCACTATAAGCTGTTCCTCTTGCTCTAAGGGATTGTAGGAGTTCAGAGTATTCCCAGGTGTACCCTTCACATTGGTTTCAGGAAGGATTCTTGACATGGGAAAGGCTTTTCTAATGTTAGTCCAGTACCCACGTATTATACCAAATTATTATTTTAGACATAGATATTATAGCTTTTAAGTAGTTTTGAAAAGGGAGAACAAGTCTGAATCTTTATTCAGAATCTAAATGTTGAAGCTGTGAAGATAGATGACAGAGAGTAATACAGAGTTTTTAAGTTGCTATGACCCTATGCACTTATTTTATTGAAATAGTTAATTAAAAAAAAAGACAATATTAATGAGGTCTATTTTCCTCAAGAAGGGAGATTTTTTTCCTCAGAACCCATTCATTTATAAATATAGGTGAATTTTTTTTTTCTTTTTCTGTTAAGTGTTAGTATTCTCTCACATCATTTCTTTAAAACAGGAGTTTATCCAGTTTATGTGGAAGTGGTTTTTATTTAAAACTACTCATTCATTAATTTACATGAGGTATTTTAGTCTGTAGAACTTTTATGAAGAATCTGTTAAACCCAGTGCTGACATTTGATTAACCACTTGTTTTTAACAAGAATATTGGTTAATTCTGTCAATGTGAGAATGGATCTGGTCAAATATCAATGACTTTGCTGGTGCAAGAAACTCATATCTTTTAATGATCAAAGGACAGAAACAAGTATACCTGAAATCCCATTAATTCCATCCTAAAGCAGGCATATAATGAGTCAAATGTAGTCAAAGGGGTCATTCTGTAAAAGATTTTATTTTCTTCTTTCTACAGGAATTTTAAGATGTACCCCAAATAGATTTACAGTTAGTTGATGTTGCTAGTATGCAACTGGATAACAGTATCTCTAATTGGGCAGATGGTGAATAAGTTTTAGTATCTGCTTTTAAACAGACTGAGTTCAGTAGGCCAGATTGTCCAAATGCTATTATATATGAATAGAAATGACCGTGCCCTATTTTGAAATAGTCTAAGTGACTACAGAGCATACAAAGTAGAAGATCTGGCACACTCTTTCTATTCATATATCTCTTCTTCTGCTCAGGCAGCTTGTCGTCATTTTGATTCATTGCTTTCAGTAAACTTCAGTATTTCAATCTTTGTAGTCACCCCAGGAATACAACTCGGGCTGTCTTCAGTTGCATGTTTAATGTGAAGGACTTAGCAGGATGCCATGCATCGTTACAATGACATGAGACCCTCCAGAAATGTAAAGTGATGTGTTTTGCTTGCAGACATGGTTAAAGAGACTACAACTGTCAGATAAAGCGCAAAAAAAAGGAGCAATATAAGAACAGTCACCTTGTTCGTGTCTCCAAGAGATGTTTAAACAGAAAAAATATTGTTGATCTTGTGAAAGGAATTTGGTTATTTCTTTACGGCTTTGAGGAATGGATTGACTAAAGGTCTATATCAAGGCAGCACTGAGAATATGATGGGGAACACTCAAATGTAGGATTTATCTTTTTCTTTTCTTATCCTTACCCCCCCCCCCCCCCCCCGCCCCCCCCAACATTCTTCTTTAACTCCCAAACCCAAGGTTCTGAGAGAGACTTGTTCCTTTATTTCGGTTCTTCCTGCTATTACATCTATTTTCCCCTTACTGTGGAGCTGAGAACAGGAAATAGGAGAATTAGCACAGGTCCCATAATATAGAACTATTAAATCTGAGTTAATGCAAACCCCAAGACTCAGCAAAATGAACAGTAAACAGAGCTTCCTGCCAGAAGCCCAAACCTCAACTTTTAGCTGAAGCAAAGGTAAATAGCTACCATCCCACGACTCAAAGTTAAAAGCAAAATGCTCAGTACTGTTGTACTTTTATGTAGGTGTTGTATGCAAGATATTAATGATATTCATGAACTGGACAAGAAATAAATAACTCTGTAACATTAAGGAGTAATTTTTGAATGAAGGTAACACATAAAAGATGTAGTATCAGAAAAGTCCTGTAAGATTATCTTTCATAGAATCATGGAATTAAAGAACAGTTTGGTTTGCAAAAGGGTCTCGAAGATCGTCTAGTTCCAAATCCCCTGCCATGGGCAGGGCTACTTCTCACTGGACCAGTGCTCAAAGTCCCATCCAACCTGGCCTTGAACACTTCCAGGGATGGGGCATATGGTTCTTTCTGAAAACATTGATACAAAGCTTCAATATATGTATTGTATGGGACATACAATTACAAAAACTCAAGTAACATAAAACCTGATTAAATCATTTATCCTCACACTGATGCAGAAGGTTAAGGTATTAATTGGAGCCTCAAGAGGCCATTGTACTGGCTCTGTAAAGGGATAAGTGTTTTGGTGTAGTGTGCAGGGATGGACTCCGACAGCACAGCCAATATGGTTGTAATCAGAAGTCACTTTATTAAGTGCAACAGGCTATATTTATACATGAGACAATACTGATCATGCACCCAGGTCACTTCTTATTGGCCCCACACTCAAACCCAGACTCTGTCCATGTGCACTTCAAACACTTTTAATTAGCTGGCGATTCTTTTGGGTTTCTTCCTTCAGCACCCTGTTTTTCTCCTCTTATCCTCCTGTTTTTCCAGGTGCTTCTGCATTTCTCATCCTTAGCCTTATCTCCTAAAGGTCGGGGCAGTGTTGGCTGTTTATCGGCCTTGCAGGCCTTAGCATAACTACTTGTATCTAACAACTATTTCTGTCCTACTCTTATCGATCCCTACATTTTGTAAATTATATAGAAGATTATAAAGGAGAATCACATTGTACTTAATGATTCTTCAGCTTCAGTGACCAGATGTTTACTCAGCATCTGGGTCTTTCCACTGGAGTTGGGAGTCAGGTTATGTGCTTTTCCCTGTGCTCTCACCACCATATGTGCTGAACCAGGAGACTCTGCTTGTAGGGTCTTCTTAGGCTTTGCTTCCCTGACTTCTAGATTATTTTGACTTATTTTATTTTCAATGATTATACTATAAATCATGATCTTAAATCTTAAATCCACTCTGTATCTTAAGTCCAGTATATCCTGGCCTGTGTTCTGCCAAAATGAGTAGATAGTACTGTCTTTAATGTTTTCTAAAAAGGTTGGTTAATATATAAATTATTACAGTACTTTACAGCAGCAGTAAAGAAAAAAAAAAGGAATGCTTTCTTTTCTTTTCTTATTTGTTACTTCACAAATTTTTGTTGTTCTTTTCTAATAGCAATGACCATAAGATTACATAAACCAAGTTCCCCACAGTTTCAGATTTTTTAACTTCATTCAACTGTCATACAGCAGTAGAGATGTATTAACACTGTTACTACCTTAAACCTATTCATTCCATCTGAATGAACATATCATGACTGCATGAAGTATTTTGTTTCTTCTGGACTCTATCAAAGGATGTCCATGTGTTCGGGGATTTTCATGCACATAAAGTTAGGGGACACATAGAACCTCTTTTTTTCGATAGGTTCCCTTCTTTAATACTCATTGGTCTCCCATTAAAATAACATCTAGAATAAAAGTTGCATTTTTTCAAAACAGTTCACAGCATGATGTAGTTATATTTGCAAAGTTATGTTGTTAATATTATAAAGTCACACACTGCAGAGAGGTGCTTTAGTGTTAGAAGAGCAGTGTAAAGGAATGGTATGCCTTCCTGAGGCATGGCATCAGAAATAGCATGTGAAAATAGGGAATTCAAACTCCATTAGATCTTTTTACAGTTATGACACAGATGACTGATGAAATTTAAAATAGCAGACCTTATACAGGCATATTTAGAGGGATTTAAAACATTTTCCAGATTCTTACTTTCTTTTATCTAGAGCCTCCTTATACATGTAAATTCTCCTCTTCTAGGCTTGATAGAGTAGCTCTACAGAGGACTAAATAATTGGAAGGATATCCAGTCTATGAATTTGGTCTCATCACTAACGTTTAAATTCTCCACTTCCTTCTGCCACTTCCTCTTCTCCACTCTGTGCTTTTCCAAAGGGTTAAGTTTTACCATTTATAACACTTAAATTACATCTATTTCCCATTATGAAACTGATCTGATAAATATCCTTTTTTTCAACAGACCTTAATGTATGACCACAAGTGCCCTGCAGCACATAGTGTGTGCTATTCTTAGTACTCATTGACATTGTAATGGCACATAGGCAGTGCATAATTATGCTGTGGTGGGAACTAACGAATCTATGCTATGCATCAACACCGTATATCACGTTCATGATGAATGTTCCTGGGCCATGCCTGGTCTCATGGAGTGGCAGTCAATTATGTAGCTTTGTAAAGGGATGTTGCAGGAGAAAGCAGGTCTTCCTGCCCTGCATCAGAGCCCTCCCATCCATGTGAATAAAATGAGAATAGGTGGTGATATGGGACTTAAGGCTATTAAACTGCAAAAATAATATAATTAAAAACCCCTATATATTTAATCCCACTTGTCAGTGGGAAAATAACAGATTTATAAGATACCTAAAGGAAGCAAAACGTGGAAGAGAAAAATAGTATATTCTAGCTTGTCTGTCGGTGCATATTTGACCTTGCTTTCAACGTCACTTTTACAAGGACCGAAATTGAGTGCAGATGACTTTCACTGCTTTTATTTCAATGAGACAGAGCTGCAGTGAGCTCACGGCTGCAGAATCTAGTGTATGAGTAAACAGCAAAACAATGAAATTATTACAGAGGGCAAAGGGGTCCCTCCTAAACTCTTGTCCCTGAGGAGTAAAAGCCACACAAATAATACTGGTAGCAGTACTCCTGATTTATGATTTGGAACTGACTAAAGAAGTATTTGTAGTTAATGCTTGAAATTTGCTTGTTTAATTGTCTGGTTCCATTTCCCACTTATGACAGCTGGAATAATGCTTATCAATTTACTATGATATTGATGGCAATCTTTTGTAATGTCTTGTTTGTTTCACAGCTTTATTAATATTTCTACACTAACTGTACTTATTATCACCCATATATTACACCAGTCAAGTACATTCATACCTCAAGAATTCAGTTAATCCTGGGGAAAAAGGAAAATAAAAAAAACGGAAACAGCAATGGACCCATATACCTACATATATCTAGTGAAATATTGGCATGAATTAGGGGGAAAAAAAAAAAAAAAAAAGGTCTTTCTTTGAAATGAATGACAAAGACTTCAGAATAGCAAAATTAGGAACTTCCATTAAAAATCTGCTATAACTATCCAGTATTTGCCAGAAGATGTTCTATTTATGCTAATAGTTTCCTGCCCTGTATATACAAGATACTGTCAGCAAATTTATCTTTACATGCATTAAGAGCAACCATATTTTGTGTATCTGTAACATGATGAGTCATTCTAGCATAAATCAATAAAAACACTGTAATAGTTCATCACATTGATTAATTACATGCAGTATTATGCAGAAAGTGGTGACTTTTTCAATTATTTGATTCTATGAAGAAAATTATTGAATGCTTAGAGAACCTGTCAATCTGAGAGTTTATGTGGGCATAAAAATAAGAAGTGGAAGAGTCACAGTGGATGCTGAAATTACTAGTATTACATATAATTAAGACAGTGAAATAAGCTACTGGGGAAGCAGACAAAAATGGAGTAATTATATTTTTCCCAGGTTGTAGCATTAAAATATTTTGAAAACTGCAGCTACAGTTGTGTCCTGAAATGACCATGCACTCAATGGAAAGATCTGTTAAGGCTCTATGCCAATTCAAGGCAATGAGCAGGGGAGTTGCAGCACCTCACCAAACTCTCTTGCATAGCAAAGCATTCCCCAGGATCTGTGTTTTAGAGGAAAGTGTCCAGAAATCAGTTAGTCTATTTTTCTTTGTTGCTTAATATTTAGGTAAGGTGATATCCTTCCTCTTAAAAAGCACCTTCTGGAAGGCCTACTGACTAAATAAAGGGAATATTAATAATAGATATTTTTGTATTATATTTTACCTTCTTATGCACCCTCCAAATTTTGGGTGTTACCACATGAAATCCTTCAGTGTTTGAATTTTTAAAGGACAAAACAGATGCCTTGACCCAAACAAGGATAAAAAGAAAATAATTTCTCTTCTGATCAGGCCATTCCAACCAGCATTGTGAGACAATGTTACTGGAAAAAAACCCTGCAGTCTCTCATTGCTGCATGCTTTTGTTTTTTACTCATCTGAATAGAAAAAATCACATTCTAAAAAGCTCTCAGACAAAACCTTACCTATTGAATTTAGCATATAACACTCGTACAAACACATCTATACTGGGAAAGTACCACTGTGGCTTAATTTGAGTAAATCTTCTGTAGTGCCTAAGGTTCATATGTGTCTCCTTCACAACACAACTTTTCATATGTGAGGAACAAACATAATAAACTGAAGGAAGGCCTGAGTATTTCAGAAGGATATTTTCAAATTTTGTGATAGCATGTGTTGCTAAGGAAACCTCACCTTTTCTCTGAGCCTGGTCAGGGAGGATGGATCCCAAATAATGTAGATTATGATAGAAAATATACTTACCACTAAAAGTAGGAAGTAAAATAAACTTACATCAATACAATAAGACTGATCAAATGTATTTGTGATACAGATGACAAACAACAGCAATATACCAGTAAACAACATAAAACATCTTATTCATGAGACATTAATAGCAAGATGACATGGCATTAATTATATTCTAATCCAACTTGTTTGAAATAACGGATGTAATATGCCATAATGCAGTGCAGTACAGATTGAATTGGCTTTGTCTTCTTTGTCCAGAATACTGAATGGAAAAATCATTATTCTATTGCAAAATGCCAGATTCTATTTATGGATTGTCATTTTATTTTCCTAGCAATTCATCTAGCGATGTGTCATAAGAGACCCTCCCAGATGCATTTTGGCTTCAACTGGTAGGCAAGCCCAGTGCTTGCATCCAATTAATTTTATGTATTAAAATCAGTGGATACTCAATCATTCCTTAAAAATTCTAAGTTCTTATTACAGGTTTCATAAAGAATACATTTATATAATAAGAATGGAATTTTGTAGTTATGTTTAAATTTCAGGTTGGCTCTTGTGAAAATATCTTTGCTATATAAAATACTGCAGCTTAATGATATATTGCCCATGTGGGCCATATATTTTATAGGAAATTATCCAAAACACACCATTAAAATATACTTACAGATTTCTTTTGCACATTAATTCTTCTGAGACAGTAAGTAGAGACATTCAGTACTTTAACCCCTCCTGTGTCTTTTTCAAGTTTGTAATTACAAGTGTTCAGACTTGATTTTGCAGAAACAACTAGATCCTTCCTTCTATATACTTTTTATTTTTTTAACACGTGCAGAATCATGGAATCATTGACTTCTTAGGGTTGGAAAGGACCTATAAGGAAGGGACATATAAAGGTCATCTAGTCCAACTCTCCTGCCACAGGAAGGGACACCTTCCACTAGATCAGGTTGCTTAAAGACCCATCCAACCTAACTGTGAATGTTTCCAGGGATGGAGCTTTGTCCACCTCTCTGGGAAACTTGTTCCAGTGTTTCACCACCTTCATCACAACAAATTTCTTCCTTATATCTAGTCAAAATCTACCCTTTTTTCATTTAAAACCATTACCCCTTGTCTTGTTTGCAACAGACCCTGCTAAAAAGATTGTGTCCATCTTTATTATAGACCCCCTTTGGGTACTGAAAGGCTTCAATAATCTCTGTCTGGAGTCTTCTCCCAGCTGAACAACCTCAACATTCTCAACCTTTATTCATAGGAGAGGTGTTCCATCCCCCTGATCATCTTTGTGGCCTGCCTCTGGACATGCTCCAACAGGTCCATGTCTTTTTTTGTGCTGAGGATTCCAGAGCTGGACACAATACTCCAGCTGAGGGCTCACCAAGGCAGAGTAGAGGAGCAGAATCACCTCCTTTTACCTACTGGCCATGCAAACATTTTTAAAATTACTTGAAATATTTCATATAATCTATTCTTCTGTCACAAGGTGTCCTGGTTTGAGTTAGAGCAGAACTAATTTTTTCAGTCATTTTTCAGTGATTTCAGCTCAGTCTTTTCTAACTATCTGCACTGTCTGAAGTTAGTGGCATGTTTTTACAGACAATGTATGCTTCTAGCAGTGATAATGGACAACGTTTAGAGTTAGTACCAATGACTGGTGTGCCCACCAAGGCCACTGCTGATCTTGTGTACCACATTGGGGGTGCAGAAAGTGAAAGGCTGCACCTGCAGGGAGGAGCAGACAGGGCAGGTGACCCTAAACTGACCAGCGAGGGATTCCAGCACATATACCTCATAACCAGTATAAAGGTGAGGAATCATGAGGGTCAAGCTCTCTTTTTCAATGTCAAGCATCTGAGGAGGACTCTGTCCATTCTGCCTTTGATCCCAGTTCATCTGTTCCTGAATCCAGTTCCAGAACCCAGCTGCTGAATCCAGGTTCTGTCTGCTGCTGAGCCCAGTCTGGGACTTCCCCATTGCCATGGTGATGGTGTTGTAATTGCCATCAGGGAGGGTTGGATTTGACACTGGGTTTCTATCTATTTGTATATATTCCATTCTATTATTATTATTTACATCAAAGCTGTTCTGACTTTCTTTTCTAATCCTAGCTTTGGTCTCTCTTTGGGAAGGGAAAGAGATTAACAGACAGCATCTGTTATAGGTCTAGCAGACAGCCCTGACCCTAATTCTTGACACAAGATCTCAAAGTAAAGAGAAATATATGGCTGAAGTCTTCATGGCATGCATCATAGCCGGTTTTGGAACAAGCCTTAAAAAAGAAAAAAAAAAGATAGGAGTACTGGGGCAGTCATTTTAACTGAATAAGCCTTTAAAAATAGAGAGAAGTGATGGAGGACTCAGTGTAACTCCTCTAGAAATAAATTTTTTACTATGAATAGTAAAACAAGGTTGTGCTCTTACTTTCCAAACCTCATGGATGGGTCCTTGCCACATTGTAATTAGCTTGCTCTTCCTTCTCAACAGAGTAGCCACAGGTTCTTTTACCTTTGATGTTTGAAAACAGCAATACAGAGTATGACTGAAGTGACCACATTCTTGATCCTTGGGTCCTTTACCCCAAAGAGACTAAACAGATGAAAAAAACCCAACAATTGCTGATCCCTGTCTGCTGTAAACGTGGGCTGATGCTGTTTTGTATTAGAGGCAGGATCAGTGAAAAAGTTGTAATTTGTTCCAAGTGAGGATGGTGTGTGAGTAAAATCTTGCTCAGATAGTGCATGACTGACTATAATTTCAATTACTACACTGTACAAATTATTACTAAACACACTGCACTCTATTCATTACTATGGTGTTCCTGCCAAACAGAATTAGAATGCTGAACTACAGTACTGTAAAGACTCCTGGGAAATCTTAAGATACAGAGTTATTCCTTAAACAAACAAGTGTAAGCAGCAGTAGTAGTGGAGGTAGCAGAGGAGAGGTAAGAAAGGTACAAATTATTTAGATAGTCTTATTAACTGACAATGATAGTTCTTGTTGGCTCTATTAAAACCATAGTCTTGTTAGTGTTAATTTTGAGTTACATTCTGGCACACTACAGAAGGAGCTGACAGCTTCTGAATTATCAGATGGGTATTTACAGGTTTGAGAATAATGTATTCTCCAAATATAATTGTATGTGGTCAGAAAAAAATTAAACACCCCACCTCATTTTAAAAACAACTGAAAAATGGTCTTTTATTATTTCTAAAAAAATAAGAACAAAGATAAACAGGACTCTGCCACAAAGTTGAAGCAAAATATATTGGTGCAATTAAACTGAGTACAACTAGTATAATTTATGATGTCTGTAAAGCCCTAAGTCAGAGCATTTTTCTGCAACATAGAGTATACAAGACAATTACAGGGAAAAGCTGGTAAGGTCTAACAAGAAGGCAGAGGTAGAAGGCTAAATAGCAGAAAAATTGCTAACACAACAAATGTTTAAAAGAAAAAAACCCTTACAAAACACATGCATTAACCATCTTAACCCCTTTATATAATAAACTTATCTTCCCAGTGAATAGTAATATACCCCAAAAAAATCTGTGCATAAAAGGGTGTGATAGCACTTGAAATTAATTAAAAAAAGACAAAAAGTAGAAAGAAAGATTGGAGAAGACTGTTTATAAAAATATGCTTGGTTACAGAAAGTTTAAAAAATTGAACAAACCAAAGAAATTATTGTCTATGTTTTTATGATCTTGTTTATGGAATAGTAAAATTGTGAGGAACATACAGATTCTCCAGTAGAAGTAAGAAATGAGGAATTCAAATTGGTTTGGGAGGTAGGGATCAGAAATAATGCCACTTGCAGGCAACACAAAGCAGAGGAAGACCGGAGATCTTACTCAGGAATTGCTTGTTGAGTAGCTCTGCATAGCACATTCCTTTATGAGAGATGTTGCTGCTTCTTTCAACTCAGACAGATTTCAGAAAAGCTAAAATGGAAATGGAAGATGTTGTGGGAAATGAAAATAGAAAGGGAGGGAGCACTTCAGACACATTGCTTCAGCTATAAATTTGTATTCTTGATATTTATACTATTGTGCAGTTCATGATTAGCCTTCTGAAATTAGCACTCAAGGGATCTCTCAAGCAATTACTCTTTGAATATTGCTAACGATAAAGTGAGTAAGCCTTCATGCAAAATATATCTGTCTACTCTTTAGCTCAGCATTGTTTATGTCATCAAAAATAGTAGCAAATCATTTTAATGGAATGGGAGGATTTTCTTTATTTTTCATTCAGGCAAAAATATGTAAAATCTTGTAGATTACGTGATTTGTGCATAAGATTGTTGTTAGAGCTTGATATACACCAGTTTTAGAGGCTCTTGGAAATGCCTTTATATTAAAGTAGATGCTACAGCAGGATTAGTAAATTGCATCTTCTTGACAGATTTTTAAAATTTATTCACAGAAACTGGAGTTTTCCCTCAGTGTCCCAGTAAAGGGCTGTTGTATTTGTCTGCCATTTCTTGGTGTGCAATGGGAGATAGAATAGAATCATTTTGGTTGGAAAAGACTTTTAAGATTATTAAATCCTACCATTAACCCAGCACTGACAGATTATCACTAAACCATGTCCCTAAGCGCTGCATCTAAATGCCTCCAGGGATGGTGACCTTATGTTTCCATGGTCATTCCAGTGCTTGACAACCTTTTCTGTGAAGACGTTTTTTGTAATATCTAACCTAAACTTTCCCTGACACAAGTTGAGTCCTTTTCTTCTTGTCCCATTGCTTGTTACTTGGCAGAAGAGGCTGACCCCCACCTCTCTACAACCTTCTTTCAGGTAGCTGTAGAGAGCAATAAGGTCTCCCTTCAACCTCCTTCAGGCTAAACAACCCCACTTCTCTCAGCCACTCCTCATAAGACTTGCTCTCTGGATCCTTCACCAGATTCATTGCCTTACCTTGGACATTCTCTAGCACCTCAATGTCCTTTTTGTATTGAGGGGCCGAAAAGGGAACACAATATTTGAGGTGGAAATGACTCCCACTGGAGATACTGTGAGATAGACAGCTTCAGGGATAGGTTAAGCAATGCACTGTGAAAAAAACCAAGGCTGTTGAGTAGCTAGTCCATGGTAGCAGAATCTTATTTTGAACCTTTAGTTTGTTTAGCTAAACCAAAGAAAGTGGTCGAGGTGTGACACTTACTCCATGTTTTCTTGCACAAGTGCCACTTCTGATATACTTTACCAGAATCATACAGGTAGGTATGTGTCCCTGAGAGCTTGATGGATGATTGTGGACAAATTCTGTGAGGACCTTGTTTCAGATGTGCATTTCAATGAGCTATTATGACCTCAGGGAAGGAACAGAACGGGTTAGTGTGGTATCATGTCTGACATGCAGTACCTGATTTGGTGAAACATTGTGTGCTTTGCTATGTTTTGTTTTTGGTTTTTTTTTTTTTGTAGAAGTAGAAAGGTAATGGTACTCTCATGTGAAGAGCAGGAATAGATAATCTCATGAAATTACTCTAAACCAGAGCCAATACTCCTAGTGCAAACTGTGAGAACTCTTCACAAAGTCTGCACACTCTTTGTCTCCAAAGGTTTCCTCCATTATGAGTATTCCATATATTTTTAATCTAATATTATCTAGTATAATACTATTTTGTTCTCTAAATTCAGTTATGCCATTGATCCTTGCAAATAGGCTAGTGAAAGGAAGCCTGTTTTCACTGCAAATTGGATGGTGGTTTAATAACCCAGCATAACAGATTTATTGTACATCTGCATGTGATTTAATATTTGCTGTTAATGTTATATAGAGGTTTTATTTTTATTAGAGTGACAATAATTTTAAACCATGTATTTGTATAGTTAGGGTAACTGGCAGTGTGGGTTGAGATGTAGCTACTATGTCATACAATAATACAGTCTGTTATAATTCATTAAAAAAGACTCTAAATTATGAGTCATTTACTTCCTACCAAATGAATTTTTTTTTCAAAATTTATTTCAATGTGATTATACAAGGAACAGACATAAAAATAAAAGTTTCAAGAAGTAAAAGCTGCTTGTTTCACAGAGTATTTGACATACTTCAGTGAACATTCTAAAAATGGCAGAGGACAAATCTATGAGAAAAGCAGAATATTCTGTATTTCCCTAATCACATTTCTAGTCTAGTATGGAATGAGCTTTCTAAGAGTCAGTGTATATGTGACAGATAAGGATGGGATTGATATTAATTCTGAAACTTAGTCAATTTTGATTTTAACAAGAAAAGATCATGATTATGAAATAAAGTTACTGCTTTACGTGTGAGGCTTAAATCATATATCAAGGTGTGATAAGTATGTAACATTTGAGTGGATCAGTGAAAAATATCTACCAGGACAAAACCCCAAAAACTATGTCCCTTTTTTTTCTGGTCTGTTCCCTTGGTTGGAAGGAGACTGGGATTCATGACAGAAGGTACTATTCAAAATACGTGTTTTAAATACAATATCAGTGGCACAGCTCTCTGATTTCCTTTCCTCAAGAAATCTCTGTTTGTAGATAACAGACTGTCATGCAGACTAATCCAATTGGATCCCAGCTTGGCTTTAACCAGGTCCTTAGCACAGCCCACATAAAAGTGGCCCAATTTTATTAGATAACCTGCCTCTTTCTCTAAGTATTTAGACAGATCATAGAATCAGAGTAAAAATATTCTATTTTTGGAGGAGGAGAGGAAGTGGTTAGGGTAAAGTAGTAGTGTTTTTTAATGAGTTTCCTCTTAGGTATCCAAAGTTTTTTTGCAGAAATTGAAAGAAAATATTTTGATGATGTAGATGAACTTTAAGGAATGGACATGATGTTAAGAGCTCAGATTACACTATATGCATACTTGAATACAAAGACAGCTTTTCAGAAAGCAAAGGTGCATTCTTCAAAAAGATTAATCCAAGGTTAAAAACTTGGTTGTAGCGCCTACATTATTTAAGGCATATTTAACAGAAGACATGAATAAGAAGAAATAGAACATGGAGATCATAGAATCATAGACTGCTTTGGGTTGGAAGTGACCTTTAGAGGTCACCTAGCCCAGTTCTCCTGACACAGGCAAGGACACCTTCCACTAAATCAGGTTGCTCAGAGACCCAGCCAACCTAACTGTGAACGTTTCCAGGGATGGAGCTTTGTCCACCTCTCTGGGAAATCTGTTCCAGTGTTTCACCACCTTCATCATAACAAATTTCTTCCTTATATCTAGTCAAAATCTACCCTCTTTTCATTTAAAATCATTACCCCTTGTCCTATTTGCAACAGATCCTGATGAAAAGATTGTGTCCATCTTTATTATAGACCCCCTCTGAGTACTAAAAGGCTGCAATAATCTCTGTGAATGTTTCCAGGGATGGGGCATCTACCACGTCTCTGGGCAACCTATTCCAGAATTTCATTGCAAAAAATTTCTTCCTTATATTCAATCTAAATCCATTCTTTTTCAGTTTAAAAACATTGACCCTTATACTATCACTACAGGTCCTGGTAAAAAGTTTTTCTCCTTCGCTCTAATAAACCCCCTTATATATTGAAAGGCTGCAACAACCTCTGTCTGGAGCCTTCTCTGCTCTAGTCTGAACAACCAAAACACTCTCAGCCTTTCTTCATAAGAGAGGTGTTCCATCTCTCTGATAATTTTTGTGATTCTCCTCTGGACCAGCTCCAACAGGTTCATATCCTTATTGGGCTGAGGGACTCCAGAGCTGGACATAGTACTCCAGGTGGAGTCACACGAGACCTGCAAGTACACGCTGCTGGCTCATATCCAATTTTTCATCCCATCTTTAACTAGATCAGGTTGCTCAGAGTCCTGTCCAGCCTAACCTTGAATGTTTGAAGGGATGGAGCATACATTATCTCCCAAGGCAACCTGTTCCAGCATTTCATCACCTTCATTGCAAAAAATTTCTTCCTTATACCTATAGAAATTTATCGCCCTGATATATGGGATTGACCCAACCCAGGTGCAGGACCTTGCACTTGGTGTTTTTGAATTTCATGAAGTTCACAAGGACCTTATTGCCAAGCCTTTCAGGGTACCTCTGGATGGTATCTGTTCCCTCAGGCATATGAGTTGCACCACTCAGTTTGGTGTCATCCAGTCAATTCCTTATCCATCAAATACATCAAATCCACCCTTCAAATCCATATCTCTCCAACTTAGAGGCAAAAATGCAGAGCTGGAGTGGAGGAGGGGGGAGGGAGGAGGGTAGAAGAGGGTGAGACACATATCAAAGGCCTTAGAGAATCATAGAATCACAGAATGGTTTTGGTTGGAAGGCCCTCTAGTCCAAACCCCCTGCCATGGGCAAGTACATCTTTTACCTGGATCAGAAGTACAGGTAAATGATATGATTAATAAGATTTTGCAATTACTGATTGACTAATACAAAGGTGTCAGAGAACTATTATGAAAACACAGATTACCACATTCTCATCTCATGATATTTGGGAGGAGCACTAGTGTGACTTAATTTGTAATTAATAGTTGCTTCTAATACATATGTGAATGAAATGCATTTCCCCTTATCTAGATACTTCATTGACTTTTACTACTATAATATTGAAATGTCAGATATATAAACTACAGAAAATCTAGAATCCAGAAAAAATACTTAATCATAAGTATATTCAGATACATAAATATGAAAGATTTTAGAATATTGATTGAAAGATTACTTTATTTTGTTTTCTGCTCATAGTGAAGACTCCATGTAGCTAAGGTTTTCTTAAAGTTTTATATTCTTAAAGCTAATTTTAAAAGGAACAAAAAATATCTGTTTGAAAATCATTATCAATTCCAAGACTATGTAAAATTCAGAGTTATAAAGAATTATCATATAACAATTGCAACTCTGAACTTGTATTTATTTAATATTCCTTTGCATCCAAGGTGTCTAAGGTAATATGAGCTGAGAAAATGATAACTCAAAAATTAATAAGATATCAAAACATTTCCCTTCATTTATTTTCCTTCAGGTAAACTTTACATGGAAACACACCTCAGGATTTGGTCATTGTCTCTGTAAAATCATCAAACGTGAAGATTGGAAGACCTGGATCCTATTCTTTTCTTAGTACAATTCAAAATGAAAGACACATTCTTCTTTTATGGATATTAAGTGCATTTGGCAGTGTACAGTACAAATTTCCTTTCTAAAGGAATTTTAGTGATCTTGAAACAATAGTTATCTAATAATGGTACCTCTCCATATCAAATATGTATTAATTATCACATGTGGCAATTTCAAAGGTTCTTCTGTATCCTTTGATAAATGCTGACTCATGACACAGTTGATTTAGAATGTGCTTTGCTAAAAGTTCGCTACTTTTTTGAAAAAGAAAGGTGTTCTTTTTGATAAGCTGATTACACCATAACTATATTCTTCCTCTGCCTCCTAGTTAAGTCTCTAGGGACCATTGGTTTCCACCAAAGACTTGCTGACAATTCAGCATTCTCAGCTTATCCTTATGACTGGGAGAAGAGATTCTATATAGCTTAGATCAGATTATTCATGAGAGACAAAATTGCTTTGGATGAGGAACAGAACAGAAAAGTATTACTATACTGCATTTCTCACAGTGCTACATCATTATGACACCCAGGCCTACATGACATGACAGACAACTGAATGCAACTGTGTTAGCTTATTGGGTTTGGGTGTCTGTGTATGACAAATTTTGTTTTTAATATTACATACATTGGTTGCTTGGTGCAGTCCTTTTAAAATGCTTTACACAAAGGAAACAGGTATTTTGATATGACCAGTTGTTAATGATATAGGTGATATGATTTATGGTGTCTAGCAGATAAAAACTTGTATTTGATACTTAGTACAACTTTGTCCTTGCTCTTCCAGTAGCTTAAACTGAGAATACTTAAATGTCAATTTAGACTTAAACATTAGTATGAAAATCTGTAGTATTCCTGTTTAATCCTTATTTTGATTTGGAATAAAATATTTGCAGTGAAGCTTGAACAGCGACCTAACAATATATACAAACTTTTTATAAACTTGACATAAAATCTTAGGTTTAGAATAAGAATCAACTGCCGGACTTTTACATAAAGTTAGACCTAAAGGAGTAGTTGTCAGCAGGGCCTTCAAGTCCATGATCATTGTGTGTCCTTGTAAGAGCACACAGAGTTTGTTCAAGTGCTTGCAATTCCAAACTGAGATCACATTAATTAAACCTGATCGATAATGCTACTGCTGACCTTTTATAACAAAGTATTCTATGTAGGGAGACAATGTAAAGAACATAAGGTACATGGAGCCTCTTAAAACGCTGCACAAATCTGAAATTACCTGTCCCAGATTTTGCTCTTAAAGAAAGTAAGTAGGAGGAACAGAATGATTTTTTTTGGGTCTTTTTTGACTGGTAAGAACAACATTCACTTCTGCTGTGGTGGTGGAGAGGAGATCTGTAGAAGAGTGGTGAGCAGAACCAGGGGGACTGCAAGTGGAGCTCTCTCGCTGTCTTAAATTCTGTAAACTTCAGGCTGTAAAAACTCCACTTCTTTTCCTATTGCTCCAAAGCACAGGACTTTCCTGAAAAACCAGCCAGGAGAACTGGACATGTTTCCTCCACTTCCCAGATGGGTGATGGACTTGCTGCCAGCAGGAAGAAGAAATGTGAGGAAGTCTGAGCAAAGCTGAATGTTCAAATGGCAGCAGCAGATAAGACTTCCTGGGAGCTCTGGCTGCCCTAGCTGTCCATGCTGCCTGTGTTGCTTACGCCCACAGCCACTTCTACCCACATGTCCACGGGTCTATATAAACACATGTTTGTGTGAGGGTAACATTAACAACTACTACGATATGCCCCAATTCAGAAGACTGAAGGAAGAACTGACAGTTATATGAGTTGCTTCCAATGTTTTATTTCTGTGTTATTTATTTATCTGAAGTGTAAAAAAGGACACCTCTGCTTTTGTATTAATTTTGTATTGATTAAATATTAATATATTTGTTTAAGATGTATTATTCATGCATCCTTTAGTAAGAATTTTCTTTAGAGAAGATCTAAATTTGGTCTTTGACAAGTGGTGTGTCATGTTCACTGATGGTTCTGAAACAGATAAACTCAGCATCTTCTCTAAATCCCCCATCCATATGATAACAGGCGAACTGTTATTACTCACAAAGATACTGAATTTACTGAATGAAATATACAGGGAAGGTAGCAAAGGGTAAAGAGTGTCACTAAAAATAAATTATTTCAGATTAGATTCTCAGATTTAGGTTAAGGTCAGGAATGTTCCTTTCAAGGGACTCTGTCCTATTCTGATGCTTTTCTTAATATTTTTAGCCGTATGAAGCAGGCATCTGATGAAGGAAAGGGAACAGTTTGAATTGATGTTGAAAAGGTCACCTTTCAGCAGAAGACTGTGGATTTATCTTTCTAAGTGACTATATTAGTATTTTTGTATATGCTTAAGAAATTGGAATGTGTAGGTTTTAAAACAATCAATGGGTAACAAAATTAAATAAACACTGATTCTTAGTTAGATAATTCATCTCTGAAGATTTTCTAGAGATAAATCTCAAATGAAGGGTCTTGGATAGACTGACGAGATTATCCATTTGCTGGAAATTTTAGTCAAGACAGACCTTGTTAGGAAGGGTAAGACAACAATAAAAAGGTGCTATCTCTTACTAAGGCAGAACTACTGAAACAGTACTTTCAAATATACCAGAGTATATTTAGCAGTTAATATTTTCCAGCTTGTGATTTATTGGATGAACCATAGTCAATAACACTTGTGCAGCTCAATAGCAGTTCAAATAACGGAAAGAATAGCAGCAGTTTTGTCTAGTAATTCAATGATAAATTCATTCTGGTGTTGAAGCAGCTTTAAGGCTGAACAGTAATGGAAGGGGCATGGCAGAACCTAGAATAGCTGTGACAGAGGCAGTGATATTAGAGATACAACATTGGGTTTGACTGCAGTATCATGTAGAAAGATTACCCTGGAGGACTGGTAATCTATAAAGAAAGGCAACGGCAGACATAAAAATCATGCGTAGGCTACATTAGTGCAAATATATTTTAAAGCTTTCTTTCATGTGAAAACATTTCTAGAAAGATGGATGGATAAAGAGCAGAGTATTCAGCCCTGATAGGAGTGCCACTGGTGCTTGCTCATTGCAGAGGTAAATTTGGAAATGTTGCCCCTGAAGAGAATTACATGTAAATGTAACATGTATTCTGCTATCTTAAATTTAACAAATCAGAACCGAGTCTGTGCTAGATAACACACTTTGAATTTTCTTTCCCCCAAACCACTTTCCTAGTTTTTAGCTATTAGAAACATAACTGCCTCTTTTTTTTTTTTTTTTTTTTTTTTTTTTCTGTTCTCTAAAGAGTCAAAGATATTGCAACACCTGGCAGCACCTGAGACTGTCTCTAATTAAAATTAGAAAAATGAAAAAAATTCTAATTAGTTACATATTAGAATCATGACATCTCTTCCTCTAGTTATCAACTGATTATTTCATGAGGGAATGGATGTCAATTTTACGAGTGGAACTTCGAAAAATTAGACAACAATGACAATGTAAAAAATAACCACATTAACTAGCCTAAAAACAATAGCAACCCAGGTAGTGCACAGCTTGTATACAGACTTGCTGACAGTCATCATTTTGTCATACAGTCATCCAGTAGCCTGAGCTACACTGAATTTCTCTATGGCACAATCATAGAATCATAGAATCATAGAATCATAGAATCATTATGGTTGGAAAGGACCTCCAGGGTCATCAAGTCCAACCTTTGTCCTAGCATTTCTCAACCACTACACCATATCCTCAAGCTCCACATCTAATCGTTCTTTAAACACCTCCAGGGATGGTGACTCCACCACCTCCCTGGGCAGCCTGTTCCAGTGCCTAACTACCCTCTCAGTGAAGAATTTCCTCCTAATATCTAATCTAAACTTCCCCTGACACAACTTTAGTCCATTCCCCCTCGTCCTATCATTACTAATTTGAGAGAAGAGACCAACACCAGCCTCTCTACAACCTCCTTTTAGGTAGTTGTAGAGAGCTATAAGGTCTCCTCTCAGCCTCCTCTTCTCTAGACTAAACAAACCCAGTTCCCTCAGCCGCTTCTCATAGGGCATGCTTTCCAGCCCTTTCACCAGCTTTGTTGCCTTCCTCTGCACTCTCTCCAGCACCTCGATGTCCCTCCTGTACTGTGGTGACCAAAACTGGACACAGTACTCAAGGTGTGGTCTCACAAGTGCCGAGTATAGGGGTACGATCACCTCCCTACTCCTACTGGTCACACCGTTTCTGATCCAGGCCAGGATGCCATTGGCCTTCTTGGCCACCTGGGCACACTGCTGGCTCATGTTCAGCCGGCTATTGACCAACACCCCCAGGTCCTTTTCTGCCAGGCAGCTCTCCAGCCACTCCTCCCCAAGCCTGTAGCGTTGCTGGGGGTTGTTGTGACCGAAGTGCATGACCCGGCACTTGACTTTGTTAAACTCCATACAACTGAGCTCAGCCCATCTCTCCAGCCTGTCCAGATCCCGCTGCAGAGCCTTCCTACCCTCAAGCAGATCGACATTTGTGCTTAATTTTGTGTCATCTGCAAATTTACTGAGGGTACATTCAATTCCCTCGTCCAGGTCATTGATGAATATATTAAACAAGATGGGTCCCAAAACTGAGCCCTGAGGGACACCGCTTGTGACTGGTACCCAACTGGAATTTACTCCGTTCACCACCACCCTCTGGGCTCGGCCATCCAGCCAGTTTCTAACCCAGCCAAGAGTCCTCCTGTCTATGCCATGACCTGCCAGCTTCTCCAGCAGAATGCTGTGGGAAGCGGTGTCAAATGCCTTCCTGAAGTCCAGGTAGACAACATCCACCGCCTTGCCCGCATCCACTAGGCGGGTCACCTGGTCATAGAAGGAGATCAGGTTGGTTAAACAGGACCTGCCCTTCATGAACCCATGTTGGCTGGGCCTGATCCCCCCATTGTCCTGCACTTGCTGTGTGATCACCCTCAAAATGAACTGTTCCATAATCTTTCCCGGGACTGAAGTCAGGCTGACAGGCCTGTAGTTCCCTGGATCATCCTTCCTGCCCTTCTTATAGATGGGTGTCACATTGGCAAGTCAATGGTTTTAATGTGCCTCTAGAGTTTTTGGTTGCTAATCTCCAGAATTTGGGAAACTTTCTCCATATGTAACTCTGAGACAGGAGTTTGGGGAGTATAATGATTCCCTAGCTTGTTTTTCAGGCCTGTAGAAGGAATAATGCCACTGTGATTCATGGTAGATTCATTTGCCTTCAGGGCAAAAATTTGCTTCAAACTGTGTGCAGCCATGAGACAGAAAGATGACACAGAATTTGGTCCAAATTAATACCAATGACATGATTTTTTTTTGGTTAAGCTGCTTAACTGAGGTAAGAAAATGATGGAAGTGAAGGCTGACTAATTTTTCTTTTCACCCCTTGGTCTGCAGGATCAATGATTAACAAGGTAAAAATGTCCTGGATATAACTGATTTGAACAACTGAACCAAATTAAAAATTGTGGTCCTTATCCCAGACATCCCAGGGTCATTGGTATAAAGGTAGTTTGATTCTGTTACTTTTTTTTTTCCTTGTGATGCACAGGCCCTACATCTTTCTGCTATTGTTTCCTCAACAATTTACAGCAACTATCTCCTTCTGTCCAGCCCTCCTCCTTCCAAACATGGTGTTCATTCTCTTGCAGCACAGTGTCTGGTAGCTTCTACTCCCGTCCTGCTGGTCCTGCTCTCTTCTGACACTCTACTGGCCAGTTTCCCCTTATGGAGGCTTTTACACTGCTGAATCTTTTATGAGGTGTATATGGAGCTATGGAGAAACATGGTACTACCTAATAAGCTATCAAAATTACTAGTGTAGTTTCACTTTCCTTGGTGGGACAGTGTTCCAGTTTGGTTTAAAATGGAAGAAACTGAGGACAGATGATTTTAACAAAACTTTTCTTACATCAAGACCTTGACTTAAGTAATTTAAAAATTACTTAGTAATTACTTAAAATTAAAAATTACTTAGTAATTCAGTACTATTGATTCTCAAATAATCATGAAGACTTGCTTGCAGTTCATCAGATCCAAATGAAATGGATTGAGGTGGAGTTTTCTGAGAACACTACACACTAAGATCTCTTCCAAATTATTTTATTTGTTTAATAACTGTAGTGGGTCTGGCTGAGCTGCTTTTCCCCATCCAGCCCCCATGCTGCAACACTGGGAGCTGGAGGGTGTTGATAACACACCTGTGTTATGACTGCCAGTGCTTACATGGCACCAGAGGATGGGGGGCAGGATGGGGAAGAGCATACAGCCGACCTGAGCTGACCAGTGGGATGTTCCATTCCATGTGACGTCAGCTCAACTATAAAGGGAGAGGGCAGGAGGAGGATGGGGGGGCATTCTGCTTTGTCCTCCAAGCAGCTGCTACGTGTTCCTGGAGCCCTGCTTCCTGGACTCGGACTGACATCGCCTGTGAACGGGAAGTAGAAAATAACATCTTGTCTATCATAACCCACACCCCTGTGCTTTGCGTCTCATTCTCTCCCTGCGTGCCGTGCTGAAGGGGGTCGGGGGGAGTGATAGAAGGGCTTGGTGGGCAACTGGTGCCGTGCCGGGGTCAACCCACCACAATAACCTTCTTGACTACTATTCCTCTGAGACAAAATATATCTTGTTCACAGACTAATCACAGAATTCCAGAATGTTAGGGTCTGAAAGGGACCTCTGAAGACCAATGTTCTTGCCAAAGCAGGTTCATCTAGAGCAGGTTGCACAGGAATGCATCCAGGCAGGTTTTGAAAGTCTCCAGAGAAGGGGACTTCACAACAATGAGTTTTCAAACAAAAAACTAAATGTGATTCTACGGTGAAGACTTAACTGAAAAGTCTCCGTTAGAGCATTTGGAAAGGCAGACACTTCTAGCTCCTTCCTTTTGGACTGGTGCCTTCGATATAAGGGATTGTTCCCCTCTTAAGTCTCTTTTTGCTAGGGATGTATAGAAAAGTGTCCTTTATAGATGCAGCTCCATTTAAAATTTTGTGCCTACATCTTGTCAAGATTAATTATGCAGGCCATGAAGCACATGTGGTTTAGGTAGAAGGTAAATGGTGTATGTTTAGTAGTTTGAAAAATGTGTTTCCCCTCCCAGAAGCACTGTGGTATTTCAGGAAAGCCTGAGGCCAAAACTGACTTGCCGTTTCCTGAAAAGAGGAATGCCTAGGCAGAAGTTTAACTTCACTCCTATGACAATTCCATAAAGAGCAGGGAAAGTCTTAAAAGTACCTAAAATACCACTTGGTGTCTATAGTTACTACTAGGCATTGATACATAGAAAGATTCTTGCTTATACTTGTTTATTCTTGTAGAAACCAAGGTCACTGCTAAATCTTGTGTTTCACATTGGGGTTTTGTAAAGTAAAAGCTTGCACCTACAGGGAGAAAAGGACAGAAACTGACCAGTGAGGGATACCATCCCGTGTATATCATATTCAGTATAAGGCCAAGGGATTAGAAGTGTCAAGCCTCTCTTCTTCAATGGCCATTGTCTGTCCGTCTGCTGCTGAATCCAGTCTGGGACTCAGACTGTAGTGCCTGCCCACTGCATCAGTGGTGAAGGTGATGTAATTGCCATGATGGAGGGTTTGGTTTGATATTGATTTTGCATATATTTGTATATATTTCCTTTTATTATCATTATTTTATTTAAAGTGGTTTTAGTTTTGTTTTCCAGACCATAATTCTCTCTCCCTTATTGCCTTTCTCTTCACCTTCTGGGATTGGAGAGTGGTTAACTGAGAGCATCTGTCATTTGTCTGGCCCAGACCTAACCCTTGACAATCATAAAAAGTCAAATAAAGCTTCAATTTATGGTGGATGCTTTTTTCCCTGCCCTAATTTGTAAGGCAGATCCTGCTTTGTATTAGATGAGTAAATGAAACCCCAAAAGATATAGTACAGATATCTAATACATAGTCACAGTATTTTAAAATGAAACTGTCATATCAAATTTTTATGTGTTCCATGTTATGGTTGTTCATAAATAAAATATTATAAGGCTGGATCATCAAACCAAGCTTTTCAATAAAAATATCACAGACTAAAAGAAGGTAAGGATAAAAATTAACAGCAAGACACTGGAACACTTGCATCAGGAAAATATATTACTGAAAACAATAATTTGAATTGGATCCTAAAGTGAGCCAGAAATGCCCTCCACAAACTATGTTATTCCTTTTTGACTATTTAAATCCCCATGCAGCATTTTATCATCAAGAATATTAATCCATAGTGGTAATTTTTATGTGTATTTACTACGTGGCATACTGTATGCTATAAAAGGTGTCCTAAAGCTGGTTTTTGGGGTTTTTTTTTGTTTTAACAAGGATTTTATCTTGCAGTACTGGATTTCATCATTCGTAGTTATATTTGTTATTCCATACTGTTGTATATTTAGTTCTTGAAGGTTATCAAATGCTTCTCATCAAATAATGATTTTTTTACTTTGTATACAAATTATTATTATTGTTGATACTGATCAAATTCAGTGAATCATATGACCTGGACATCTTTTTTTTCTTGTCACCTGCCTAAAGATTTTAAATCTGCGGACACAAGTTTTCAAAATAGACCATTCCAAAAGGCAATCAGTAAAACACAACTACTCAGTTTAGGAAACATCTGAAATACTGGTGGTTCCTAGTTGTCAAAGTCTAGAGCTAGACTCCCTCTGCTCTGCCTTCTATCCTGATCTATGTGTTTAGTAAAAGGCCACACCTGCAGGGAGGGATGGACAGGACAGGTGGCCCTAAACTGACCAATGAGATAAGACTAGGCAAGTGCAGTATTGGGAAGGAGGAAAAAGAGAATGTGGACTCAAACCAGGGCACCAGTGCAAGTAGCAAGTTTTGTGACAACAAAAATTAAAACTAGAAGTCACATATTACAGTTGATCTAGTACATAATTGTTTCTGCATAATTCATAATTTTTAAAACAATTAAACAGTGGTGTTTATGATTCCCTATGTTTATACATTGTCACGATATGCAGCTTTGCCATTGTAGCTGTGAAGGTTGTCTTTACAGTTTATGATCACTTAGAAGAAGGAACGATGTGCCAGTTTTTCCAAAATGCAGGACACTAGTATTTCCCAAAGCTTTTACAACTTAGAAACAACATTTGGTTTTAGTTTGGATACTGAAAGCTTCTAACAGACGAAAATACTCAAAAAAATATCATGGTAATAATGTATTATCAGGATGCAATACCTTTTTTTTTAAATTACAAATTAATACTTTTTGAAAATTAGCACCCAACAAGGCACATTCTTCAGCAAATGGTGATTTACAGGTGAATATTTTAAATTGTGTTATGTGTGCTATGTTCGTATTAATTTCCAATTAAATTAGTACCATATAATGGAAATATAAGTAATTAATAAATGTTATACATTTAGAGTATTACTTTTTGCCATAAACATTAATTCAAGCTGATATTTGTGAAGCTGGGTAATCCCTTCCCTTTCTTTTCCCTTTCTTTTCTCCCTTCCCCTTCTTGATGTAGCATAATTATTCAGGTCTCTTCCATATTTAAAGAATATTTCAGTGAATACCAGAAAGACAGGGAGCCAGGAGAACTGCTAGAACTCATGTGACTGAAGCTAAATTTTGACATATTTTAAGAACCTACACAACTGTGTTGACCTGTTTTGACCCATTAACTATGAAAAATGGTAAAACAATTCAAAATATATTAATTTTGCTGATATGTGACTGTTTCATTTGTACAGGGCATTCTCTGTAAAGTATGTGAACCCCCCTTCCCCAAGAAATGTTACTTCAGGAAACACAAAAAATGACATTGAAATGTTGATAGTTATATACTTAGTTGAGCAGCTGTGTTGTTCAGTCTATCAGATATGAACCTTGATCCGGTAAGATGCAAAGCTATTTCATACACAAATAGGACGGGATTTATGTGCATATACAAAAGGCAGATTTTTTTATATACAGGCTACTTTACTAGCAATGATCTTGAAGCAATAAGATTGCAGAAAAATCAAAAAAGAACATACATGTCAGACTAAAAAAAAAAAAATCTAACCACTGTTAAGCAGAAGAAGATGAAAGGTGACTTTTAAAGAAAATTGGTTATATGGGTTTCCTTTGACAGTGCTGTTTGCCTGCTCTACCAAGCTGATGTTCACTTTGTTATCTTTTATGAAAGAGTGATCTTTTCATCTTGCTTGTTACTGCTAGAAACTGACATAGTTACCTGAAGTAGTTTTAATTTTATCTGAAACAACATTAATTAACACTCTGAAACCAACTGACCATATTTCATCAAAGCTGCTTTATGCCATATTAGAAGTTAATACTCTGGAATTGCTAGTGTTCCTTCTACTGCATGGCTTCTCACTTAATGTCATGAGACATAGTCCTCAATAAAAGCAGTCAAGAGAAGAAATAAGTTGAGATAACCTTCAGCATAGATGTACACCCTTAATAAAAGCTGGGTAAATAACAGCAGAATGGTAATCACTCCTGCCTACTTAAACCAAGCAGAAAAATAATCTTTGACTAGATAGGTACCCAAACCCAATTCAGGCTGACTTCAGACAAACAAGGCCTCTTCTCTAATAGCCTTTTTTTTTTTTTTTGTAGTTAAAAACTCCCTATGAACAGAGAATCCCATGGATATAATGTGAATTCCTGCATTAGCTATCAAGAATTTTTATTTTCTTCTGAGGTTTGAAGAATTTCTACAAACAGGTCACAATGTTTAAAGATGTTTTAGTTGAGATTTTTTATTGACATTTGTTTTTAATTATTCCTTAAACAGCTTGGTTTGGCAGGAGGTGTTGCATTAAAGGTAAGAGTTTGACATTTGCCTGCTAGAGCCCCAACAGCTTGCACTGAAGCCATTACTCAAAGTCAGTGTTTGCCTGTTTCAGAGCCCAGTTAAGGAATTGTACTGAGATCATTTAAGAGTCAAAAACCAAATAAGTTTGATTTATTATTGAGAGATATAACAGATTTGGAATTGCCTTCAGTAAATGCACTAACTGCAAAAGGAAAATCAAGCTTAAGGTAGTAATTCCCAGGTAATATCCAATAAAGTTGGAGACACAAGCCTTTGTAATAGTGTTGGTATGTAATAGTAGTGCTATTAAAAGTGATGACATAGGAATGCTAGTAAAAGTGATGACATATATTGAAGGTGCAATTCTTACCAAGAAGTCATCCTTATCTTGAGTGGAGGAAGAGGAGTACAGCCCATCAGCTGTCTCTGCTAGACCTTCAGTCTTATCCCCTTCCAGTGGTTGTTCCCCTCATGATTTTTTATAATCTATTCCTATCTTTCCTGACCTTCAAGGTGATGTTTAGCATAAATAAGGTGGAGAGTTGAGTAACATAGTCATATATGTTTACCATGTTGCTGTTAGACTCATTACCATATTTAGGTATATATACTTTAATATTAATTTTGCCATTACTTAGGCAAAGGTCTTCACTCGGACAGTATAGCCTTCAAAACCTGTGTCAAAACTGTTTACTTTTGTTGGTTTAGCTGAAACAGGAACATCTTACCTTCACAAGACTCACTCTTTCAGCAGTTTTGATACATTTGTAAGGAAACCAGGTTCATTCTGTATTATTAAACTGTAAAGAACTGCGACAACCAAAAGTAACTTGGACCAATCAGAATGAAGACCATTCTCATCACTAGGGAAACTATAGAACAGGGACTGATAAGAAAGACTGATAGCCAGCTGTCATCTATAAAAGGAAGAAGGAGCCTAGGGTTCACCCAGAAGACAGTGATGGGTGACCACCAGGGTGACCTGAGAAACCCCCTAAAGCCCCTCAGTGACTCTACCTACATTCATAATGATTATGTAAATATGATAATTAATTCCAGGAAACAAAATTAATATGTATAACCATCCTAGTAAATTTAATATATGTGTATGGGGTAGGGCAATATAAACTTTATCTGGTGTAATATATGGTATGCACGTCAGGTGAAGTGATCACCCATGCATCCAGCACTGCAGTAAAGAAATGCTTGCTTCTTAATGCTATCTCAAATTAATAATTACGATTAAGAGGTTTCTTTATGATTTTGGTAACAGTTTGGGATGCCATGTTAGAGAATGTCTACCCCCAGAGATAGCACATAAATCTCATGGTCGCAAAGATCTTAACCTTTCTGCCAAAGCACGCTAAATGAGCCTGTGTTCCTGTTACAAAACAAGCTGGGCCATTATCCCACAGGAGACTTGCAGGCTTAACCCAAGCCCAGGAGATGGCTCTCCTTCACCCCACCACTACCTCCTTGAGAAGGAGCAGGAGGCTGTGGCTGCTGCTGGGGGTGGCAGCTTCTACTGGGTGGCAGACAGGATGCTGCTGTCTAGAGGGCAGATACAGGAGGAGGAGTGGGGCAGTGAGAACAGTCCCGCTGCCTGGCTGCAGTCCCACAGCTGTTCGGGATGGCTCATTCTCTCTGCACTCGGAAGGAATACTGCACAGAAATCCCTTGGCTGTAAAGATATTCTTGATCCTATAAAGCAAACTGGTTTTGTCTGAGACAATGTCTCTCTAATGATTTTCTTGCCTATGCTCTGCAGAGATGTTGCATCATCTTCACTGTTGTGGTTTAACCTCTGCTGGCAGCTACACACCATGCAGCTGCTCCCCCACGCCCACCTCCACACCACCTCCTGTGGGATGGGAAGGAGAATCGGGAGGATGGAAAAGCTGAGACCCAATGGGTTGAGATAAGGACAGCTTAATAGAACAACACAAAGAGAAAAAAACCTAAAGCAATAACTATAATACTAATGAAATAATATACAAAACAAATGATATAAACTGTGAGACTCCACCAGTACCTGAGATTCCATGTGTCCTGCTCAGCCCTGCTGAAGCTACACACTGAAACAAGTTGAAAAGCATGTGCTCCTAGCCCAGGCCAGCCCTCCCCTTATACAGCGGGCACTACTGTCAGCGTGGTATCAAATATCACATTGTCTGGTTTGGTTGTTTATCCCAGTTGTGGCCTCTCCCAGCTGCTTGGGCCAGCACCTGCTTGTGAAAATTAACCCTACCCTAGCCAAACCCAGGACAATCACTTTTACATAAAAGTGATAGCTGTCCTGTAGACGAGGAAGGACTCTGCTTTCCTGTATGGAAATCTGAGCATGATTGGAAACACTTGATCATTTTCAAAAATAGGAAAAGTTTTATATTTTGCAGCTGCAGATAGTTCTAAATGCATATTGCAAACATTACAAAATTAAACAGCTATTCACAATGATGAAGCAGGAAAAGGTCAAGAAAATGAAAATTCGCTTTCACTTCAACAAAGATTCTCAACCCAGGAATATCCTTTTTTGTGAAAATTGCTTTGAACTTGGTCTTCTCTCCAGAAATTGTAAAACAATTTTGTTCCCCTAAGTAGATTGATTTAGTTTTAACATTTGTTTAATTATTATGCAATAATATACTGAATTTTAGACTAGCAGCAGTGTTTTTATGGTTCCTTTGATAGCTCCTCTACCACTCCTTAGATAATTGTGATAATTCTAGAGCTAATACATGCCAACAAGTGCCAACCTTCAGGGACATGTGCATTTATCAGACCAAAACTTAGCCCTATGTGAGATACTATGAAGAAAATTAACTCTATCTGAGCCAAAATCAGCACATTCAGTTACCTTTGCTCTTTGTGTTTTCTTTCTTGGCTTAGGCAATGTGATTTCACTATTCCATACAAACTTCTCTGAGAAACAATGTTCATTTTTTTCCATGTCACTGTTGCCCTTTCTAAATTGAACCTCTGTCACATAGGTGTACATCTAGCTGCTATTTCCCTTCTATTTATAGTAAAGGGAAAGTCAAAAAGGCTGTGACTCTTATCCCTGTTCATAACCATCAGTCTAAGAATCCATATAACAGAGTCATAGAGAAAGAGATTATTGTCTTCATGGTTTCTGGCATAAAACATTTACATAAGTAGCCCCAAAGTGGCTTCCTGGAAGCCACAATGCACTGCAAACTAACGCCTAGCTTTTTGTCCAATGTCATTCCTAGGTCCCCTTGAATCCAGTAGCTTTCAAAATTTCTAAGTCCAAAGTATTTAAAATTATTTTATGTCATATGCAGAAGTCAGCGCTTCCTGTACTGTGGTACAGTATATTGCTGTTCCCTTCGTATCTGAAATAAAATGTAACGCTAGAGTAACATCAGTGGAAAATACATCACATTGAGGTACATTTAGCTAAAGAGAATGTAATTCAAAATAGAATAATATACTTAGTTTCAGTAACATCTACTTCTTTGTCAGCTTTCACTGCCTTTTACAACTCCTGCTAATTTAGAGACATTTGGAATTCACTAATGTGAAGTTAAATCTTTCTAGTGGTTTACTTTTACTTTCCAGTTCTCACCTGGGAGAACAATAAGACTGTACAACATAATGCGTAACTACATTTTAAACTAAAACTTCTCCTGAGGAATTTTACTGTTTTACTAAAGAAAAGAGACTTTGGTGAAATATTATTTGATTTACCCCTTGTAATAAATTGCATTTGCAAAACATTTTCAGGAAAGAAAGGGATTTGGGTTTGTAATTAATGGTGCACTAAGAAACAATTTGATTTGTCAAAATTAGTATCCCCGATGTATAATGACACTGGGTTGAAAGAAAGAAATGACAGTGAACTGGTACAAATGCAAGCCACTTAGATGGCATAACACAGCACCATTTGGAGGTGTAAGCTGGTTCTCACAGAGCAGTCTCGAGCGTCTACACAGCCATTGTGGAAACATAATCCATCTGTGTGCATGAAAAAGGTTACTCCCGGGTGCATACACAAGAAACACAGTACTCACACCCTTCAATACCAGGGGTGCAGAAAGAAGATGAGACAGAAGATCATGGAAATAACTTGACTGTACTCATATTTTCCCTGATCCTTCTCAATGTGTACTTCCTTATAGATAACGAGTGCCAATGTGTCCCACAACAAAATTGATGATGTGAATTGCCATCTCTACTACTTGCAGAAACCAAAGATAAAGTCCTCATTTCCTGGTTATTCCAATGAATAACAGCACCATGGGACGTAAATACAAAATATTTCTACTTTGACAGTACAAAATATATTAATTTTCAGCCTTTTCCTAACTGCATCTTTCTTGATGTGCTGACTAGAGTCTGTCTGGTATCAGTCACGCGATTCAGTAACTATCTGTAATCTTGCATGCATATTCACACCTCCCAGCAAAATTATGGTTGGGAAGTGATTAAGAAACTAATTGGGTCATCACCCAGGAGGAAAGACTGTTACTTATCACCAGATATTCATTTTTCATCACAAGCTCTTAGCTTCATTTGTAGTTCCCAGTTACAGTTGGTATAGCAAATATAACTCAACTATAGCTGTATTTCCTACACACCCAAATTCCCGATGACTGAAAGAAATAGTTAATCAGAAACTTTAGATATGTATTTTGAAGACACCACTGTATCAGATATTTCAGTGACTAGCTTTTGGATACCATCTTCATTCTCTCTTAGAGATGAGACATATAATTTTGGACGTATAGGAGAATCACACCCTTCATCCACAGCAGAGGTCACAACTGCAGGTTATCTAGGTAGTACTGAGTCTATGTTTCAGATGCTGGAGTTTGGTCATTTGCACACATACGTTCCTAACTATTTTTGATTCATGTCTTTAAACATACTTAAGATTGTTTCAGGTGCTGAACAGGCTTTCTTTCTTATTCATTAGGCATCTGAGAAATCTCTGCTTTCATGATGAAATGGAAAAGGCTTACTTTATGTCCATAATAGTATATCAATCTATTCTAATTGAAATCCCAGAACATTCAGTTCTTCTTCCATTTATTTTCCTTACTAGGCATTTGATTACTTATATGGTAGCTTAAGAAGACTGTCAGCTCTGATTCAACCTTGTTCAAAAAAGTATTCTTGCATGGGGGCTACTGTTTTCTAGGATTTTCCCTCTTAGATGCTCTATTTCATAAAGCCTCTTATTTAAGCTGTACAGTTTTTAAGATTTATCACACATAGGCTGCCTTGGCCACCTCACTTCCTGCAGCATGAGTAGCATAGGAAATAGTACAGATTTTGACCATAATAGTATGAGCTTTTCAAATGTCTCCTGAATTTCCGCCCTACCATGCAGGCAGCTGTGAAGCATACATATATATATATTTTAATAGACATGTGGAGCCTGGTTTTCCAAACACCTGATGTTAAGCATTTTCAAACAGTATCACACAGAAGAAATGTAATCTGTTTCCTGTACAGTAAGGTAAATGTCAAGTTAAAACAAGTCAGCTGTATTAACAAGCACTTGGTACTTGCTGCACCATCATGCTTATCTGAAAAAGAAGCTGCTTCTTTTCTTTTCTTTTCTTTTCTTTTCTTTTCTTTTCTTTTCTTTTCTTTTCTTTTCTTTTCTTTTCTTTTCTTTTCTTTTCTTTTCTTTTCTTTTCTTTTCTTTTCT